>VWZI01002219.1:2192287-2281305 GCA_013396835.1 Psilopogon haemacephalus
TGAAGGAGGACGTGGAATATTTATTCTGTAACAGCTATGTATAACTGTATACATGTAAAACATAACCTTGCAAGCTGCTAGCTCTGGGATTTGAGTAGGTGTAATAAAGGTCTGATTAACCTGCTGTGTTGTCCTGGTCATAGTGGCTTGATTAGTGAAACAGGCGTAAAGGTTTTCTTTTGTATCTGACAATGGTTGACTTTGCAAGGTGAACAATACTGTTTGCATTAGTTGCTGTGTGAAGTGTGTAAGGAACATATGGGAGCATCGGGAAGAACAACGGCTAGACGCATTTCTGGGGACATGCATTAGAAATGTAGTTCATTTGTGAAAGATAAAACTGCTTAATACATTTTGAAATGTTTTTCCCACCATACCTGGTAATGTGGCTGAGTAGAATAGAATGTGCTTCTTTGTGCAAGGAGTAGTAGATACCAAATGACTTTTTTTTTTTTTTTTTTTTTCCCCAGCCATGTTTGCTGCTTTATCAGCCTGTATGACAGAGAAACAGCAGATGGATTCAACATATGATCTGTGGCTTAAAAGAAATCAGATTTGGTAAGCTTTTCCAAAACTAACCTACCATTAATATTGCTTCCTAAATCGTTTTGGAAACGGTTTTATTAGACTAAATTTGTAAAATATCTGTATTCCATATCCTGAGGCCATAATGCTTTTGAAAGGTGACAACCGTTGAGGTGCCCCTAAGGCTGAATATGTTCTTTGCCACAATTCTGGGAAGATTTGTGTTTCTACTGAGTTACCCTCATTTCAAAGCTATCTCTGTTCAAGGATTTCAGTTTTAATTGAGATCTGAGATTTCAGGGGATTTGTATATTCTCCAAGGAGAATGTGATAGCAGCTCTAGAAACTTCACAGAAGTTGCAAACAGTTTATGAAGAATTTTCGTTTTGAAGAAGCTTGTTGTACAAAACCGACCAAACAAACAAAGAACATCACAGGAGTAGAACAGCTCTGCCACTCTTATCTTTTGTTATTTTTGTCCTGTGCAATTATGGCAACGCACAATATGTGTAAAATCAAGGTTTGTTTCCCAAAAACGTTTTGCCTTAATCAGATGAGTCCTAGGACAGATTAAGCAAACATATGAGTGAAGATAGCTCATACGTAGCACCAGAACTGTTTTTACGTTGTTCTTCTACACAAAGAATTTCCCTGTGCTTGGAGGTGCTCCAACTCTTTCAACAGTAGACCAAACCATACTCTGCATGCACACGAGTGTTCTGTACATTAGAGGTACAATCATCTCTTCAAATGCTTTTCTCCTCATTACTGTCTTACACTAGTAGTATTCAATTTCTTCAACCCAAGACTAATAATGTGAGGAAAAGGCATCACATAAACTAGAAGGGCTGCAGGGTAGATGGACATGTATTGTCATATTTGTCTATTCCTTTTTTTTTTTTTTTAATAAAATAATTTAACTTTTGGGTTTTTTTTTGTTTTGGATGTTTGGTGGTTTTGCTTGTTTGTTTTGTTTTGGTTTTTTTTTTTTTACTCAGGAGCTGTAGTACTCTGTTTCAGACAATTGCACTTAGAAGTTTGCAAAAGCAAAGTTGCCATACAGCTTTCATGAAGGGCAGGCCAGAACTGTCATATAAAACAGCACGGCTTGTGTAGGTACTTTGTGGTTGGTGATTTTAATTGTGCTAGCCAGTCAGTTGAGTCAGCCACAGCTGATTTCTCTGACGCTGCTCTGCCTTCTGGGCGGCAGTAAATTCTAAGCCTACAAGACGTTACCAATTAATACAAAGAGACTACTCAGCCCTTGTGCTGATGGGACATTATGGTCCAATAGCTCAGCCCAGCAGGTTTTTTGTTATGTTAAATTCAGACTTACACAGAGAATGGGCATAAAATGGAAGATTTCCTCTTGCAGACTTCAGCTAAGTTAATGCTTACCGAATCGCCTGGCTTTTTAACGGGTGTTGCTTATGGGAGACAGTTACCATTAAAATGTTAACTGTCATCTTTTACATCTGCTGGCGTCCCCAGCAATCCTTATGCAAAGCACAGAAAACAAATCTGGTGTATGGCTGGTTAACACTCTGAATTGGTTTCTTTGCAGTAACAGAGAAGATTATGTGCTTGACCCAAGCCAGTTTGAACTGCTAGGAGGTCTTAAAGCGGAATGTAAACAGCTCTTTTGCAGTATAATTTGCATGTTGAAAGGTGCTATATGTGTGTTTAAGAAGAGGCAAATAAGGACGTTTACATACCACTCTAATGGACAACAGAAATATGATACTATAGGTAACCCTTAAATGAAAGTGTACTAATAGGCATGCAGATGCAGGACGAAACTTCTAAGTTTAACAAAAAAAAAAAAAAACCCTCACTACCTCTTTTTAGTTTTGGTTTTTTTTAATCCCAGATTAATTTAATCATCATTTAATTTCCATTTATTTTACACGTAGCCTGTATTCCCTTTAGGTAAGGGTTTATCTTTGTGGTTGGTTTGTAGAGTGACTGGCATAGCTGAGACTTTGTTTGTGTCCTGAGACCTTCAGAGACTGACAAAATAAAATAAAACCAAAAACAAAACTAATTGCACTGCCACACTTTCTGTAGATTAAAATGAACCTTCTGTCTTTTTCACCACTTGCTGAACACATGAAGTAGAAATAAACTGAGTTTGAGAGAGGAGCTGATAAAATTGGAGGGAATAAAATGATGAATTTGAAGGCAGGGCTAGCACAGAGCTCCGTGAAGATGTGTTAACAGCATGTTGGATGAGTGGGTAGCTGAAGAAGTTGTAAGTTTGGGTTGTGTGAGCGAATGGGTGTGATGTGGTTGCATGACGCCTGTAACAAGTAGAAATGATTGTATCTGTATGCATGGGTGTATAGAGGTGAAAGCTGGGACACAGGAAGGATCAGGGCTGGCATCTTGACTGTTCTTGTCATGACTGAAACATGTTACTGCACTGACCTATCTGAACAGAAAACCTTCAACTCTGTGAATAGTCACAGCATATGTGTGTATGTGTGTATTCAGTAAGTGCCTTGGGTTGGAGTGTATGGTTTAAGATTTTAAGTCTGGTGGTAAGTTCATTTTCTGGGCAGCAAGTTCTGTAAAAGTGCAGTACTGTGAAGAAGCCAGTGCTAAATGCAAGGTTGTAGTGGAACAATATATGAAAGTGGAGTGCAGCCGGCAAAGCCAAAGTGCCTGACTACAGCACATCTACAAATCACTTCCTCGAAGTAAATTTAGCTACCAATAATGGTGAAACTGGGATAGCAGTCTCCAGAATGGGCTGCACCCTGTTAATTGCCTAGTAGCTGGAATTTGTGATGTTACTGGTATCCAGGCTAGCTCACGATGTGCAAGTTCACTATGCCTGCCTGTGCTGCAGCTGGTCTTAGTGTAGGCACACAAGAGCTCTGAGTGTGGGGATTTATAGGGAGTGTTTATGGTGTCTTGATAGGATATTCTACATTTTTCCTAATATCTAGGCTGGAGCATAGGGATTTTAGAATAGAGGTTTACAATTTGAAGTTCTGACAACCTTGCTGAGACTTTGTGACCACACGCTAAAGGAATTGTGGTTTATATATATCCATTCTTTGCTGGCTTCAGCAAAAACACCAAGAAATAGTATACTGCAAGAAGTGTCATACTTTTCACCCTGTGCCAGTCTGAATCATAGTGTCAATCACTTCCTGTGGCTGCTAGAAACACAGCAATTTCCTCTGTCCCTGAGGAAGGTTGGTGGGTTTTACAAAAAACTTCCCCAGTTCAGGTTTAGAGACCAGTTCTATGCTGTAATAAATCCATCTTAATATTTTCAGTGTTTGCAAGGCATGACTTGCCATTGTGATATTTTCAAGGCTTTCCTATTTAAAAATACAAAGTGTAACCGATTAAAGCCAATGTATGTAAGCAATGCAGAGAAATTTAAGCAAACAAACAGTAAAGATTGTATGCTGCAGGCTTACTGATTTTTTAACAAGTTGGGAAAGTAATGCTCTTAAAACAAGTGTTAATCATGTTTAAGCTGCGATAACATCCATACAATTTAACATGGGAGTGTGGGTCTTGTGATGGATCTGAATTTGGCCTGGAACTGTTTATCTTGTCAACTAGGAATAACAGGAATGGTAGAATACTGGCCTTGATTACACAGAGAAATGGGAATGCTGCATAGCCTACTCTTATTTAGGTTTTTGTGCTGATTGAGCTTAAGAAGATGGGACAAGAGAAGTAAAATTGACTAAGACTCATTTGGAACCATTATACTTTGTGAGCTGAAGCAAGCAGCTGCCAACATATCTCTGACACTGTGTCCTGCTCTTTGCCACTTACTCGTAACCTCAGCTTTGCTGCCTGTGAAATATGGACAATAACTTTTCATTCACAGAAGTGCAATGTGGTTTAATTACAGCGAATGCTTAAAAGCAACTTTTGGAAGGCAAGAGCCATGTAAGGGCTAAGTGTCATCCTTGACAAAGACACAATAAGTAGGTAATTAGTCTTTCAGATGCATCTAGTTATTCTCTAAGTTACAAGATAATTTGTTTCCTTAAATTAAGATATTGACACACTCAGCCTTCTTCCTAATTGGTTTACATGACCAATTGGATGTATTTCAGTAAAATGGCTGGGAAAGGCAAATGTTTTCCAGCTAGACATTACCTTATGTTGAACAATTATATCTGGATTGGCTGCAAATCAGGTGTAAGCACTGCATTGCCATTGGGAAAAAAAAAAAACCAAACAAAAACCCAAAACCACAACCCAAAAAATTTGTTTTAAGATTTTCCAGGCAGGTTTCGTAAGTGACTGTATAATTGGCAGTCTGTCATCTTGAAGTCACCTAGAATTCATGGTTCACCTGAAATGGAGTAAATTGTCTCACAACCTTGTCTTATTGTTCACATGCCATTCATAACACGTATGTTTTGTAACTGGATCTTCCTTTGAGCTTGATACCTGTCCAATGTTTTGGAAGCCATAAAATGGAAATGTTGTGGAGCCTGGGATTCCACACTGACTTGGTTCTTTATGCTTCACTTGTGACACAGTTTTGCAGCTGCACTAAGGGGAAGGGAGTGGCACAAATGATAATTTATCCAACTTTCTAAAGCCTTTCCTTCTGCTTAAAGAGGCTAAATAAGAGTATTGAAAGCTGGATCATACTGCCATCAGGTTAAGCTTGCAGTTTGAAAAAACCCCGACAAACAGAAAACCCCACACCAACACCAAAAATTCCTCCTAGTACTAGTGTCTGCAGTTCCCACTTGAGGGGGCAAAGAGCCACACTGAGCTGGAATCTTCCTATACAATATGATTGCATCACAATAAAGATATTCAGAGTAGTATTAATTTCTGATATAATTCCACTGTCTTTTAAAACCAATTACACTGAGGATTAATTCATCCCTGTTGGTACCTGCAACCACACACAGAAAAAGCGCTAACAAAAATTGAAGAGGTCATGGCCCATTTTTGTACGCCGATGTCTCTGTCCTTGGTGTGCACATTTCATCTCTTTATCAGATGCTCTGTTCTGTGACTAAAATTACAATAAAAAGTTGCAGTTAGCAATTTTCAGTGCTAGACTTTTTTTTTTTTCTTCCTGGAATTTCTTTTGGCAATGTTTTGCTAGAAGATTGGTTCTTGTTCTTTCTTTGTCAATGTTTGTCTTTCCTTTCTGTCTTTCCACAGAGTTCCCTTTTAATACACTCTCTTACTTCCTAAGATGTCATCTGATCTTCATGGTTTACCGAGTCAAATGCTACCATCACAGACAAGTACTTGCAACTGTTCTGATCTTGAAAATGTACCTCGGGCTGTATGTGTCTTCATCTACTCTGTGTATTTTTTGCATTCTTCATAAAAATAATGGATGGTCCACAGTGTTCAGTAGTAATGACAACTTTATTATTAAATTTAAAATGAAGATATTGAGGAGGAGTTTATGGGAAAGTAAACTACAGAAATTGCTCTCAGGAAGCCTTTTGGGATGGACTGCGAAAGGGGAGAGTTATGGTGTCCTCAAGTCCCTACTTTCTTTGGAAGAGAATACAAATTTTTGGCTATTCAGATTAAGGTCTCTCACCTCTTTCTCCAAAATGAGGACTAGCTGAGGACATTGCTGACATCGTTAGTAGCTTAGGGATATGCATGTAGCATTCAGCACTTGGATCTGAGTGTTCTCACTTCATTTTTAGAAGTTAAATTAATCTTGAAAATTTTCTTTACTTTCTCCACAGTGTCCTGAACAGCTTTTCATCTGGATCAAGCCATGGTACTTGCAGTTTTGGGTGGGAAATACCTTCCTTCAGCTAATAAAGTGTAGCTGTGGTCTAATACTGGATTGTCACATGCCTGAAATCCATCAGTAGTTTTCTGTTCGTGCCACTCTTTAACAAGGCTTGGTTAGCCTGAAATTGTAGAGACCTTTCTGTGCTAAAAGCCTTTAAGTATGCAATGGAGAAAATGCCATACTGCTTTCAGGATACAAGCATTCCCCTGCACATTGACAGCAAAATATGCTTGGCATGCAGTGACTTTCAGTGCTCTCTGAAATAAGAGCACTTAAAAGACAGAGTCTGGCCACAAGACTGCAGAGTTTAAGCCTTAACACAGTGAAATGACAACATGAGCACTAGGTCACTGATCATTAAGATATCTGCACTTCTGACCACTCTAATTCTTTCTAGATCTTAAGCCATTTTGTTCTTTTACAGATCTTGTCAGTGTCTCATGTTCTGTTTTCTTGTGGACTTCTAAGTTGAAGAACTTGTGCTAAGTGTATTTCAAAATAAGACTGCCTCTCCAGGTCCCTCTGTCCTTCAGTCTTACCAACTGCACCAGCTTGGTATCATCTGCAAACTTGGTGAGGATGCCCTCAGTCTCACTGTCTATACCATTGGTGAAGATAATTGAACAGCACTAGTCCCAATACAGATACTTGAGGCACATTGCTTGTTACTCATCTCCATCTAGATGTTGAGCTGTTAACCATTATGCTTTGGATGCGATCATCCAACCAATTTCTTTTCCACTGGACAGTCCACCCATCGAATCCATATCTCTTCGGCTTAGAGAGCAGGATGATGTGGGGTACTGTGTCAAAATCTTTACAAAGTAAAGTCCAGATAAATGACATCTGTTGGTTTTGCATTGTCCACTGTTATAGTTACACCACCATAGAAAGAGCTGTGCACAGCCCATGGAGTCTGACAGAAGGCCGAATTCAGAACTTTGTGGAAGTGTCTCTGTCAAAGCTGGAATGGGGTTCTTCAAATTTTTGTAATTCTTCTGTTGGCCAAATGACTTCTAAAGCTGCAAGCATCCAATTTTAAGATGATCAAGATTATCAGGAATGCTTGCATTTTTCTCCCGCCAAAATCTTGTCTTTTTTTCTGCCTAGTTAATATCAGCTCTTAGTGTGTAATATACTGAGGCTTTACAGTATTTTTTACTAAGTATCTTGCAGTGTTTGTAGGTCAGGAGTTTCAATGCTGCAATTCAAGCATGGAATATTGTCTTTTCTAGGCAAGTATTCAAAGTCACTGCACCTTTTGTTTGCTTTTGTTACTGGCTAATTTCAATACTAGACAATAAATTGTGTAGGGAACAAAAGACTCTGGGGAGGGCCTTCTAATATCTGAAGAGATTCTACAGGAGGGTTGGAGAGGGACTTTTCATAAGGATGTCTAGTGGCAGGACTAAGGGCAATGGTTTAAAGCTGAGGGACAGTAGGTTTAAACTGGGTCCTAGGAAGATGTTCTTCTTCAGTATTGAGGGTGGTGAGACTCTGGAATGGGCTGCTCAGAAAGGTTTTTCGATGATGACTCCAAGACCAAGTTGGATGAGGCCTTAAGCACCTGAATCTAGTTGAGAGGTGTTTGCCTGTGGTGGGGAGGTTGGAGTAGATTATCCCTAAGGCCCCTTCCAACCTAAGCCATTCTGTCATTCTGTGAAGTAAAACAGAAAGGCAGCTTGAGTGGTGATTCTCAGTAGGTACTGCAGATTCTTAAAGGGTAGTAGTTTGCAGGAAAACAGTGCAGATTGTCTAAACATAACTGTGTTGTTTCACTGGGGTAACAGCAATAATGTCTGATACTGGATTACAAATTAAGGATGATACAATGTTTGTATCTCTTGAACACAAATTCTCTTATATCTAGAGTTGTCCAACCAAAACTCTTCCCCTCCCACTGTCCAGCAAATAATAAAAAAGGAAAACCGAAGCCTTCAACAACTCTTTCACCATTCTTGTAAGGAAATACGTTGGTATAACTGTGCTCTCTAATTGTACTAATCTAAGTCCCCATGTGCAGGCTTATCACAGGCTAAGGCCAAGTCTGCAGTACCAGGGATATGCTGATGTAGCTGTGTGGTGCATTTTTTTTTAACAGATGGAGTTCCTTCCCCACTGCAGCTAAAACCACCATGCAGAATAGTACATACTCTACTGGGAAAAGATACCTTTGCCAGCCTAAATTTATTTCTGGAATGGCTGGTCAGAAGTGTGGTTGTTTTTCTTCATGCTCCTAGTAGGCATAGTTAAGCTGCAAAAACATCGAGGACTCATGTAAAAGTGCATTTTTCTCAGCACAGTTTATACTAGTTTGAAAAATACAGAAATTTAACTGCCATAAAGATACTTTGTTCTGAAAATATTAATGATTGTGGGTTTTTTGCAAATTGTAGGATTCCTCTACTTAAGCACAACCTAACTAAATAAATAAAAAGAGAGGGGAAACTCTTGGAAAAATAAATGTGTCATTCTGTTTATTGTGGAGTAAACACTAAGCATGATTTAAAACAGCAACACAGCTTCTAAGCAATCTGCCCTTCCTATACGAGGTTGATTCTCTGTGTTTTTGAGGCCCACAGTCCAGATAATTAATGTTGGAGCACCACTGGCATCTGGTGTTACTTTCTTCCCCTTATCATTGATGACTGTGTTAGATGTTTCCTGAATGTTCCATCACCAGTTCTTGTACTTCAATCTAGTACATGTCTGGGGGTTGTCAGTTTGTTCTGCCTTGGCATCCATTTGAATGACAAATATGTTCTGAAATGCAACTTGAATTTCATGATGTATCCTGTCAAGGGACACGTTTCTGTAGTAAATAAGGTATGGTGAATCATACAATGCAATGTATCCCAAAAGAATTATCAGAGTTAATGCTTTCTCTTAATGACAATGGAGAAATTGAGTTGACCTCATGCATAAAATTAGAAAGTTCTTAAGGTAAAGACAGCAATCGTGTCATGGCATCCTTAACTGATCCTGCAATCAAATTGCACACAGGTCAGGTTCTGCTTCTTTAGGATTTGCATACCAAGATCTTCCAAACCTAAATCCAATTCATTGCTACTTTTTTCAATAGGTTTTTGTTTTGTTTTGGTTTTTTTTTAAGTAAAGAAACACTGATTGCTTAACTGCATAAGAGGTGCATTAGACTTTAATTTTTTTGTATTTTTAATAATTGCACTTTAAAAAAAAAAGATTGTTGTTTATTTTCTTGTTTTAGAGTATTTCATTCCTCGTTCTTTGCTCAGGTAAAATTCACATTGATTTCAGTGCAGCTTGCCCTTGGAATTGCACCCAGTGTTTTTTCAGCTGGCAGTGCATATTTCTTACCATTGCCTATGCTGTAGTGCAGGCACAGAACAGACATTGCAAGTGTCTTAGGTAAGAAATATGAAAATTGTAAATGCTTCTGTAAGCCACTCTATTAGAACAAGGTAGCAATTTGGTAGTTCAAAACACTGACATCTCTTTCTCTGTTTTTTTGTCATATATACATATAAATGGATTTCTTACATAAGAAGCTCTGTGAAGTTTTTGTAATTTTAAGTGTTTTGGGGTTTTGTTTTGTTTTCTCTCTATGGTATAAATTCAGTATAAAAGGGATTCATTAGTTTTTTCCCTCAGAATAAAATGAAGTTGACTGATTGGTGCAGGCATGGGCTGGTGACAGACCAGATCTATGCATTTGCATTCAGATTGGAGGCCAGGAACTCTGCTACATTAGTAGAGAGTCTCTAGTTACAATTTCACTATAGTTTTGCTTTTCCTACACCAGTCTCAGTTTGATTGTAATTTTTTGAAGTCACCCAGGGTGACTAAGATCAGTCAAGCTAAAATAAGTTATCAAATTATTCCCAAATAATGGGAAAACTGAGTCAATTCAGAAAGCTAAGCAAGTAGGAAACAATCCTATAGGCATAAAGCAACCACAAAGCTCTGTATGGTTCAGTGGGAGAGAAGGTCCACCCAGTGAATCAAGGTTGAATACAACTGGATTTCAGGGCTCTTCTGTTAGCAGAGCAGGTGAATGGCCAGAAGAGAGGTACAAGAGCTATGAATGGGGAGGCAAAGTGGCCTGATACTTAGATGATTTGTTTCTGTTCGGTATAAAGAAGTACACCCAGAAGAGAAGAGGTGTGAGCTGTGGCCTGGATCTGAATGTGCCTTTGAGGAGAGACTAGGATAATTAACAAGGTGGAAATAGGCAGCAGACTTAAAACTCTGCAGGCAGGTGGTGAAGCTGTGACATAGCTTACACCGTGAGAGCACATTCCTGGCCTTCATTAGCATTTTTGTTGCTAACTGTATCAGCCTGGGTACACATTGTAATTAATAACTGTGCTTTCTCAATAGTTCTGGGAAAATCTGTGCTACTCTTGTATGCCACAGGGAGTAGTTACTGTTTTGCACAAACTGCTGTTAGCTGTGGGAAAATTTCTCTTGCAGAGAGCTGGAAGACAGGAGAACCTGGTACAGCACAGTAACACATCAAAAGTCACGTTTGAATATGCTTGCTTTTTTTTTTTAATAGTTGTGCTTCCCAGCTGTTCATGATCATAGGCAAAATACAGTGCATGTGCTGAGTCAAGAATCAAGAACTATAATTTAGAGTTGTCTTTATGAGTGTGGTTACAAAACTGGGTGAAAATTCTTTATATAAAGGCAAGACCTCAGTGATGAGTTTAATTTACGGTCAGGTATGTACTGAGACATAATCTTTTTCTTTTAGCTCTTTTCTCATTTGTAGCCTATTGCTGCTACCTCATTACTATCCCGTTCTTTGCTAGAGCAGTAAATCTGGAGACCTAATGGTGTATAAGCCCCTTTGAGGACAGCACTGACTTTTAAAATATTCATTTCTATGCGGATCAGGGATAGCCCAGTCTAGCTGTAATCAGAGGAAGAAAGGAGGAGACAAATAATCACTGAACATGACTGTTTAGGGAGCAATTTCTGTCAAAAAAACAATCAGCAGCAAAGGTAGATATGAGCTGGCCTTGCACCCCCAAGCACAAGTAAGAGTGATGTAGGCTTGTTTGATAGGCATAACAGTCTAATTGCTTCTTTCTGCTCCTTCATCTTCTAGCCAGCTGCTTCTGTTTCGCTATGCCGAAATGCCTGTTGTTTCTTTCTGTTAACTGCTGAGTAATGTAGGGCTGCTGAAAGGTACCAGACTGACAGCAGCAGGGTCTGCACATCTTTGTTTATATCCAGAGTGCAGCTATATCATGAGCTGTGACAGCGCCCCTTGTTACATTGGTGAGATACAGCCCTGACCTGCAGGGACAAATCACAAAGCAGAGCATCCCTCAGGGCAGTTCAATTCTCGGTTATTTTTTGTCAAAATGGTGCCGGCTGTGGTTGTGAATTGCATGTTCTGGAACAGCAGTGACAACTCTGCTTCCAGCCAGTGATCCAGGCAGAGACCAGTTCATAGCCTGAGTTATTCCAAATGCAATAGGCCTTTGTGCTATGAAATCGATTTGCAGCTGGTTTTCCAGCCACTGGGAGTTGAACTGACTACCAAATTTATCTTGCCCAGCCTTAATGAACAGTCATCAGGTAGTAATGATCATACCGGTCTTGATTTAAATGTAAGTTATAGCAGGGGTTGGATTCCATATCCCTAGAGTAATTTCTTGTGCCATCCAAACCTCATCAAAGTGTCTTGGTGAAAACTATTTAAACTAACATGTTGTACTGCATGTTGGCAGGCAGCTGAGGGAACCCATGTATCAGTTACTGTGGCTCAGTCATAATGTGTTAATTCAGAGTAACTTCATTGTGTGCCTCAAACCTGTGTTTTATTCATAGAGGCATAGCTCTAGGCTCTTTTCTCTTTTTTTCCTTTCCCTTTGTTTTCCCCTTGCCACTTTCAGTGGATAAACTCTAGATTTATTTTTTTTTTTTATATAGTTATATAAAACTCCTTACGGTAGTGAAGAGAAGAAAAAAAACCACAACTACATAAAAATTATATGAACTTGTATCTGACTCTGTGTGAAAAAATAATACAGAGACCACACTAACTCCAGAGCTGGCTCAACCAAGCAATGTCACATAAAGCTCTTTCTTTTTAATTTTTTATATGGATCATGCCTGTATGTAGGTCACAATAACTTAAAAGAGAACACACTGACCAGACAAAGCCAAGCCTTTCCAAAAACTACCATTGAAGGAGAAGAATTCTTTCTCAAACGCAAGACTGAAAATTGTCACTGAGAGGATTTCACTGTTCACTGCTGTTTCACTTAGTTGTAATCCGAGCTACCAGTGACTGAGCAGAGAAAGAACCTGTAGTGGTGGTGTTCTCAGCTTGCTTGTGCCCTGCTTGTAAGCTACCCAGTGCACAGCAGCAAGATGCTATGAAGCTGGTTTGAGACATTTTATGCTGTGATGACCCCATATAAATCAATTCTAGCTTCATCATTCTTCCTCAGGAATAAAGGAGAGAAACCTCTTGCTGCAGCTCCCCACACTGTTGAAAATTTCTGCTTTCCTTCAGTTCTTAATTAGAGAGTCTGGGCAAAAACCACTCCTGCTGCTTCCACCCTTGTGAACTTCACTCAGTGGCCAGTAGCCACTGTAGATATTTTGTGCATCTCTGCAGGAATTACTCCTTTACACAAGGACCTGTAAAGTCCACACATGTTTTCTGAGGAAACTGCTTTTTAGCTTTGAGGAGCCTGAAGGGGAGAGTGAAAGCAGATCTTCTATCTAGCTCTCTGGGCAGCCTTTGTGCGAGCACAAGAACAGCAGCATGTGACAATAATCTGATAAGCATTTCTTCCAGGAGAGAGGAAGCTGGAGGCAGGGATGCAGCTGTGAAGAGCCAAGGCATGGGAAGGCTAGATGCTGCTGGCCAAAGAGCTTTTAGTGACACTTGAGTTACAAATAGTAACACTGCAGAGGGGAAAAAACAAACCAAGACCAAGAAAAACAAAACAGTCAAAACAAAACCAAAACCCAACCAACCAAAAACAAACAAAAAATCCCCCACAAAAAAAAAAACAACCCACAACCGAAAAAACCCAAACAAACAAAACAGAAAACCAAAAAAAAAAAAAAAAAAAAAAAAGAAAAAGGTATGAACTGGGCCTAACAAGTACAATTTGCTTGTAGGAAAGCTGTATCAAAATGCAGATAGATGTTTTTGAAATCAGCATACTCTTGGAGACTGTCCCATAATCATAACAGATCACAGCAGAAACTCAAAATCATAGGAGGTGAGAGCTAATTGCCAGAGGTGCTAAGCAGTACTGGGCTGACAAGACAGCACTCTCTGACATTAAGAACTGCACTAGCTCAGTTCCTCTGGCTGTTGCAACATATTGTTTGTAAAGAATATTGACAGCTTCAAGAGGAAAGTGTACTAGAACTGTAAAGAATTGGTAATTAATAATCACAGAGGGCTGAAGAAATTTTAATTTTAGTTGTTGGAGACAAACCTTGCAGTCCAAATCAATAGCAGAATGCCCTCATTGCACTTCTCTTTCCATTAGCAAGTTGGGAGGGAGTTTTGTGCTAGAGCTTAATCTTGCTGTCATCCTGTCTCTGCATGCAGGTGTCATTACCATGGCTTATTCTGCATGAAGAATTCTGCATTCTACTGAGAAGCAAAATGAAAAAAGCCAAGCCACAATGAAAGCAAAAGGCAGCCCACCTTGAACCGAGGCAGTCCTTAGTAACCTGAAGCCAAGCAGAGACCATTTGCCTTAAAATCTTTAAATCTCCTGTCTTTTAGAACACAAGCTCAAATTAGCCTTAGAAGCCACAGAATTTGGCGTCTGTGGTCCATCTCTGGCACACTTGAACGTTTGCTCTGCTAAGAAAGCAGAATGGAAGCTTTCTCACTAGATGGCAGTGTGGCTTATGGCACAGGTGTCCCTACCTGAGTGTCAGAGAAAGGCTGTGGAGAAACTGCCACAGAAATCCAGACTGGTTTTAGAACCGCTTCAGCATGCTCACCAGGGGTGTCACAAGAACAATCCTGGGCACTAGAATCCTGAATTAATGGTGGATACAACTGCTTTTAAAGCTTTGTGCAAATTCTCTCAAAGCGTTTTTTTTTTTTAGTTTGAGGAATCAGAATATTGGCAAGTTGATGCCCTGTCCAGTCACTGTGAAATCAACATCCACATTTTCAGCATTCTGAGAACAAATGATCTGTATATCTTGCCAAACTGAACCATACAAAAAATGTGTATTTAGGTTTAAAACAAAGTTTAAAAAAGAATTACAAAAAACTACAGCCATTTATATTTTTAATTTTGGTTTGTTTTTTTTTTTTTTTTGTTCCCTGCTGCTTCACCATCATTTAGGAGAGAAACAGCTGTTTGGTTCTATGAAGTAAGGAAAATTTCTACGTGGAAGTTCAGATCTTGAAGTGTTTTCCAGATTTTCTTCCTGACTCCAGAAGTAATCATTAAGAGAAATATGGTCTCTTCCAGTGTTTAAGATAAAAGCACAGCTGTTGAGAATATAATATAATTTTCCTGATTTTACATCAGTGTTGTCTGATTAATAACAGCAAATATATTGCTCACCATCTTAGGAGTAAACAAAACCATTGAAGAGGGATACTACAGGCTAGGTGTATTAAAAGCAGTTTAGAGGGCAAGAAGATGCAAAGATCTGCTTGTTTTGGAGATGGTGAAGAAATGGCATGTGAGATGTATATATTTTCTCTGCAGGATCTATTTATTTCTCCTGCTAAATGATTCTAAGGAAATACAAACACTTTCAGATTCTGGTAAAATATGCAGGGAGATGTTACTGTGCATCATACACATCAAAGCATAGCTGAAGCCCCCCAGATGTACTTATATGCAAAGAAAACTGGCTTTTCTTGTATTTCAAGAAAAGAAATGCATCTTTCTCTGCTTCACACATTTTCAACCTTTTTCTGTTCTTGCACAGTCAATTCACATAAGCACTCTCAATGTGGCACTAGCATAAGAAAAAATCACTCACATGTTGGTTTCTTATGTCTGCCTTGAAGGTTCTTTAAGACAAAATCCTTGTTTGCTTGGCTTACCCCGGGGTAGCCAGTAGCTTATCACCGCCACCAGATAGCTGTCTGTTTCATCTAACACTTCTCTTCAGGTGAGCTGCAGGAGAAGAGAATAAGAGGGAAAGCCTGAGAGGGTGAAGGAGACGGAAGTGAGCTAGTAAACATAATTTTAAAATAGAAGAAAAAATCAACTGCAAAACAGATGTGCCTTCAGAAAAAGAGGTAGCATCTAAATTTAATCTTCCCTTCAACAGAGATTCAGGGACTGCAATTGAAAGAACCGTTTGAAATAGCAGATTTAACTATGCCATGGGGTTTATGTGCACAAATAAAGCAGCAGGCTTTACAAGTGCAGTAGATGGAGGTAAATACACTTCAGGAAAATCAGTGGAGATAGAGGGCAATGTGCTGGAGAAGCCATTATACCTAAAAGATGTAGAGGTGTTCCTTGTTTTAACAGACAGCAGTGACTCAGGATTTCTGGCTATTAATCCTATCTCATATGACCTGGGGCAAACTACATAACCTGTATTTAAAGTACAGTACTGTTGCTTTAATGAGGGAATGCTGGGGAGCAGCAATCTGGAAAGCAGGCTGCATAATCAAGTATGCTGTGTTTATTCCATGCATACTGAACTCTGAGTAACCCTTGCAGGAGAAGGAGTTCCCCTGGCAGGCCAAGTGAGGAATCTGGCATTTCTTTAGCTCTGCAGCTTTGTGTATTTGCTTCAGTAACCATTGATGATCCAGATACAGAGATGTTGACATTACAGAAGTAAAGATGCATGAAAATCGGGGAATTGTGATACTGCAGTACCTTAAACAGAATACTAATAATTAATATGTTCCATGCTGCAAATAAGAAAACACAGTGTTGGCATTTTAGGTAGAAACAATCTGTTTGAAGTAAAAAGATATATTTAAGTTTATTGGAATGACTTACAAGGGTTTATTTTGAGACACAGAAATCACAGATCTGTATTTCTGAATGGAGAATTTTCTATTGAACTGAAAGTTAACCCTTTGGCCAGCACCTACTGCTAGCCCTCATCTTTCATCAGAGGTATCATGCAGTAAACTCTGCAATATATTAAAGAAAATAAAGGGGAGAGGTGAAGGGAGTAGGACTGCTCTCGAGGTACAGTTATTAAAAGGTGTTTGTATATAATGCATTGCTGGATTTGAGAACAAACATTTTAATAATTTTTAGAACATGTTTATTTTAAAGCAAATTTAAAAACAAATGTTTGTCTTTTCTCCCAGTACTAGCTCTGAGCTTTAAAAAAAATATAGTAGCAGCTTAGTATGTAAGAATATTATTCCAACAAAAAAAATCCCTAACTTTAAAATATGTTAGCTATAGATAAGTTTGCATGTCCAGCAGTGACAGCAGAAATCAACATCTAAACTGCAAGTCAGAAATATTTTCTAGGAGGTCATCCTTGGTCAAACTAGATTGGCTGTGACCATGGAAGCAATTTAGACTAGCTATCGTGCTGGGGTTATTTGAGATCCTTACATGTCTCTCTAAATTGCTGTCACTCTTTTTCAGCACTTTGATTGCTTAAAATAAAGGAAAACCAAGGAAAAGACAGAAGCTCTTAATGTCTTTCCTCTTCCTTGAAAGAGTGCTTAAAACTAAAGAGTTTTTCTTTTAACAGCACAAGGCAGAGACAAGTGGAAAAATCTTGTCCCTGTACTTCAAACTGTGGTCATTTTTAAACAACTCCTTACCAGCTGAAGAAATCTTTTGTGTTAAATAAATACCACAGAAAGTTCTGCAATTCCTCTTCGATTCTCAACTAATATTACAAAATACTTTGTCTTGCAAGGCTAAATGGACAGGTTTCAGAAGTTGTCCATCTGTCATGAAAGGCCTGTTGCCACCAAAGCTCATGCTGAACTCCATTTCTTTTCTGTAGAAGCAGAGTGAGTTCCTCAAACACTGAGTCCTGGCTTCATCCCATGTTCATCCTGCTGACTTCTAAGCCCAATTTGAATAAATTGCTGTACAAGTTTTGTGGGTAACTGCAACTGTAGAGAGGAGGCTTCCTGAGCATGATGCCTCAAATGCATCGTGGCTAGGAAAGAATTTGCTGGGTTTTTTTTTTTCTCTTGGTGATGTGGCTGGTGTGAGATGGTGACAGCCTATTGCATTCAGGTACCCTTCCTGCTATCAGTTCCAACTCATTTCAAATGCATTCACAATGCACATTAATTTTATATTTGTACATGCTGTTATTCCTTCTTTGGTGATGACTAAAGATTGCTTAGAAGACCGCAGCCATGTGATGGAACTCTCCAAATTAGACTAGATTACCTTGGAGATAAACTCCCATTTGGAACTATATTGTCCTGGTGTGTCAGCAAGTGCAATCATATAGATACTATCAAGTAATAAAATCATTACAGCACATCACGTGAACTCTGTAGATAAAGGGGAGATGACTGTTGAGTTTTGGTCAGAAAGCCCAAAACAGAAGTTGTAATGATTCCTATCTTTAGGGTTGTCAGTTCCTAATTTTATTAGAATCATAGTTACTTGCTGTTAGGGACTCCTAGTATAAATATAAGGAAAAAAATATATAGCTTATATGGAAAAAAATATATAGCTGTAGTCTCTTTAACTCAGTTTGCTTTTACCAGAAAACTCTGCAGATAAGGTTAAACTTTTCATTTTAGTATCATTTTTAAAAGTTGTCTGTATTACACTAAAACCACTGAGATTCAAAATGTTCTGTAGTGACTCTTAATCACAAGATATTTCAA
Organism: Psilopogon haemacephalus; assembly: GCA_013396835.1. Classification (NCBI taxonomy): domain Eukaryota; kingdom Metazoa; phylum Chordata; class Aves; order Piciformes; family Megalaimidae; genus Psilopogon; species Psilopogon haemacephalus. The sequence continues at coordinate 2,210,365 of VWZI01002219.1, forward strand.
AGAAATCTCACCCTTTTCTTAAAGCCAAATCGATGCTACTCAAAACTGGCCTAACAAAAATCTTCAAGTCTTTAATTGTAGTTATTACTAAAACCTAAAATCAAGATAACTTCCTGTTTCTGCTATCAGTCTACTACCACTGAATTGAATGGAATTTATAACTTGTAGTAGAAGTTAACCAATTAAAGGGTAGAATCCTGAAGAAGGAAAAGAACAATTAGATTCACAAGAAGTTGCTGGTATAAATCTTGCATTTTATTATGTCTGTTATATCATCTTAGTTTAAAAGGTGAGCAGCATACTCATGAAACTTGTTGAGCTGGAAAATGTCACAGGTCCCAGCCACCACTGTTCCTAAAAAATGTAGTGTAGTGAAGAGGAATACTTGGATGAGCAGGGAAAGAAAAAAAATCTGTCATTTCAGAAGTCTTAACAGAGTTTGGCATGGCTTAGACTTATAACCAAATATTTACCCTAGAAGAAAAGAGGATGTAATTGCTGTGTAAAGGACTTTGGGGTAAACTTGGAGAAAGAAGTGCTATTTAAGAGGCAATGCTAGCACAAGTACAAACAGGCTTAGGATAACCATGCATTAATTTAAACTAGAAATTAAAAGAAGATTTTTCATACCGGGGAGTAAGCTGCCTGCTACGGTAACAAAGACAAGAAATTGTATGAGTGCTATCAATTCTGGAAGAAACTGAAATGATAACAAGGATGTCCCTCCCAGTTCTTTGTTTTGGTGCTTCAGAATCCAGGAGTGCTGATTTGATTTACTCGGGTGCTGGACTCTGAAGAGACAATAGGAAATAAGGAGTTCAGAGAATTTGTAATGAGCCTTCAGCTTGCAGAAAATGTGTTCAGTGAACCTGAACTAGGCACACATCACTAGCTCAATTAGCATGAGCATATTTCTGCCTTTCCTCTCCAGAGCCTTGTTTACAATGATCAGTTTTGACTTCTTTATTTTTTTAATACAGGTCATAAAGTACAACTCAGACCATGATTACAGAGAGCATTTTTCAGTAGCATAGCCACTTTATGCTGGTATTTCACCAGCTGCTTGTTCCCTTCTCCATGCCAATACTTGCATTATGCCTGTCTGTGTAACCATGCAAAGAGCTGGATCAGAGTACTGATCCAGATGAAAAAAAGCCCATTTTTTTTAGCTTTGGTATTTTTGATTCAGATCAGACTGCTCTGGCTGCTATGCTACTGCATAAAGAGTTGTGCCAGCACAAAGCAGGAGGTGCCTCAAAGACAGTGAGGAACCACTTGAGCAATTTATGCAGCAAGCCTCTCTTCAAATGCTCTGTGGTTTGCACTCACCACTAGGCCATGGAAAGGGCTACCTGGTTTTGATGATGGTGGTGATGATTCATCTTCCTCTGTCTCTCTTGTACTTTCTATTGTACTGGCAGGACCTGACCATGCAGTTGAGACAGTTTAGAGAACCAAGTCAGCTGAAAACATGAAACTACCTGAAACCCAAGTACATCTTTTTTCTTTTTCTTTTCCCCCTTAGGTTTAGTTTTCCATCTCTGTTTGCTAAAATGCAACATCAGCAGTTCCACTGAGGTAGAACTTGGAGATCAGGCACAGCAAAACCAAATGATTTTCACAGAAGCTATGCTAACTTGTACAACTCAAATGAACCACTTGGTTGTCTTGCTCTCTGGAAACTACCTTTCTGGAGATCCAAACAGACTAAAGGTTTCCCTGAGAGTGTTTAGACAGGAAATAATCAGAATTCCTTTTAGGAAGTCGCAAAAATACTGGGTTTTTGTAAGATCTGTGCATCCCTTCTTCGTAAATATTTCTACGTCTGAGCTTCTGGTAGGATCCTTTCTTTCCTGTCTTTGTTAGGCAGATCTTACCCATCCAAATGTCAGTCTGGGCCAAGGACAATCTGTACTGTGGCATCTGTAAAGTCCTGTAGAGCTGGCTGGTACATTGGTGTTAAATATTTGGTTTCTTTACAAGCATTATCTTTCCAATAATTCTGCCACATCTTGGTAATTACTTTTCTGTTGCTTATGGGTTTAGAACAATAACACCTACTCCTATACTAAATGGATACTTAATAAGACAATATTACAATAGGACTCCTGTTCAATTACAGATTACATTACCACCACGTGAGCTAAGTCTGAATTCATTATGAATGATTACTCTGAATAGCAAAGGAATTAATAACCATTATCCATTTACTATGGAGGGCTGCTGAATAATTGCCAGATATAGCTGTTTTAGGAATTTACAAGCTTTCCTGATCAAGTTTTATTCTTCAAGAATCATTAAGTGTACTTTTATTTTGAATCTGTACTCCTTGTTCAATTGCATTCCAGTTCTAAAAGCACTTCAAAGAGCTCAGCCCAGTTCGTTCACTAATGGAATTACTTTCCTTATCTTCATTTTGTCTTTGAGTGTATCTCCATTGGCTTCACGCAACACAAGTGAGAGGTTAATAAACTTTAAAGCATGCTGTGAGACATTCAAGGGCAGGGTGACTCCAACATGCCAAAATGCAAAAGTGTTATATTTATGACTTTGTGGTAAGTAAAGTCTGAAAGTAAAGATATCCAAGGCCTTTGATTTGTTTTCTGAAAGTTCCCTCTGTTCCTACAATCATTTGAAGACTGTTGTTTTGCATATCAGAGGTAGCTGACTTGTGAGGCAGAGGGACTTAACTGCTAGCTTCAGATGAACTTTTCCTTTGGGTATAGGCTTCTACAGGAGTTTTACTTCTTTGACAACTTATACTGACTGTCTACAAGAGCCACACAGCTGCAACTCAAGCCATCCTGCTAAATTTAAATAGCACTGAGCTTTTCTGCATAACTTCTCATTGTAACCACTGGTTTGATTCTGCCCATAGGCTTGACTGTGCATTCAGATATGAGATTTACTACGTGTTGATGTTAGATCAGTGACTCTGGTTTCAAAGCTTAGGTAAGCACAACTGTGAATGCATGGGTTTGGGTTGTTTGGAGTATTTTTCCCCACTCAGTGAGACAAATTCAGTGTAAAAAGCATGTGCACCTTTGACCTCACAAATAAAAGATGCCATTTCCTTGCATTCTGTCTACAGACACTGCTCCATCTAAGCATGCATTTATTTATGTCTCTGTGACAGCTGAATCTACTCAGTGGGTTTCACAAATGGCAGTCTGCTGCAGACAACATTTGCACATAAAGTCTCTTAAATTGTGCTGAAGTGTTAGTTGAATTGTATATGATCCCCACCAAATTGAGGGGAGCCAGCAGTTAGCCTCTGATCTATATTATTTAGTTAAACCTGTTGGTTGCCAAGATAGCAGTGCTGATGTATTGGTGTTGAAGCAAGCAAAGGCTGATACTGTGTGACGATGATATGTCATGCCATAACCAATGCTTAGGAAATCAGCTGGGTTTAGAACTATGCCCCAGAATGAAACATATGAAGATAATTGCTTGTATGAATACCGATATTTTTAAATATTATGTAAATATACACATTTACATGTTTTGAGCTGATTATAACCAGCTCAGGGCACAATTTTAATTTCCCCCCCCCCCTTTAACGCTCGGAGAATGAGAGGGTTGATGACTCATGGAATTCAGCTGTGGCACAGGGCTAGCTGCAATCCCTAGCATGCTCTGACTGAAGACACAGGTTTACATGGGTGAGAAGGTCTCAGTAAGACGTGCTGCCTGACATACGGGCCCTGACAGTTGGCCACCAGATGGCAGACACAGTCTCCTATAGAGTAATGATATTTTCTTTGACCTACATAAAGGACAGCTGCATCTTTTGCCACTGAAAATGATAGATATTGCCAAGTACACTGAAGATAAGGGCCACATTCTGGAATATTTTTTTTTCAGCTTTTATAGATGAATCTTTTTATTATTTTGCCTTTCTTCTACAAGGGAAATATACATATATATATATTTCCCCCCCCCCTGATTTCAGTTATAGGTCTTAATTAGTTGGATTTGGAGTTCTGTTAAGCAGAAGTATAACATAACCAAGCTTATTTGCAGCGATGTGCAGGCTTTACATTTTAGTGGTTGGAACGGATTAAATACATGGTTTAAAATACATGTATGTATGCATAGACACAGATAATATTGGCTTGGTTCGGTCTTTTCAACTGGGCAATTCTGGAGCTCTCTGCAGCGTTTAGTACAATGATCAGCCCATCAAGGATGAAGCACTACTGCAGAAGTATGCAGAAACAGCATCACAAATGTATCGTGAATATTGCAAGTGCCAAGTGTAAGGTCATTAAACAGATACTGGTTATAGCTGAAACTGAAGAAACAAGGACTTGGATGACTAAGCTTAGCAATTGTGTAAGTGACCATAATTTCAGGAAAGTCATAGGGCCTCCATTCCTGTATTGTTGGAATAAATATCTTGCTGATTCAGTATTTGGAAATCTGCTTAATGAAATTCTCTGTTCTCCAATACACTGCTGAATTTAATTACATTTTATAAGAGAAAAGGCAAAAGTGAAAAGGGATTTATTTCAGAATAAATGAACAGAAACATGGGTACAAATTCACAATGCATGTTTAAAACTTCACAGACAGCTACAAGTCATGGCACATTTGCCCAAAACTTTAAACTGATTCTCACCTTGAGCAGGCAGGCAGAGCCAGCACACTCATTAACACTACATCCTTACCTTTATTGTTTGGATGGGTGTTTGTACCCTGCTCTGGAATTCTCATGTACAGTTTAGCATACAGCTCCTGGTGGGGTGAAGGAACTTGTACTTAGTGTGTGGCAGGAGTGACCCTCAGGGTAAAATAGTTATTCGTCAGTAATTTACTGTACTATACATTGGCTCCATGCCCACCATATTCCCATTGCAGGCAAGCTTGAGTATTGTATAGCTGTGTAGATGTCAGCATTTTTCTATCACAAGAGAGCTATCAAGATCATTTTATCTTCATGGAGAGATAACATAGGAGCTCAAATACCGTTCGTATAATCTGATTATCTTTTTCCTGTTTCAAAGAACTGTGCCCCCCTTCTTATCCGGCTTGATCTATCTTCCAAGGTCCTTGTGTTACTACACCACTGGTATTGTCCTCTATTAAGTTTTATGTGAAGAGAAGAGTTTATAGCTTGAGTTCCTTTACTTTCTTCACAGGGTCATGCATGTCTCTGGAACACTCAGAGCCTAGTGCAAGACAGAGGCCTCCACTACTCAGCTAACCTGAGAACTATTTCACCAGTCTCCAAAAGCACAGCTGGGGATAGACAGTGGTTATCTTTCAGTATACACAAAGCCACATGGAGATGGCAAGAGTCATAACTAGAGACTTGCTCAGCCACTTGTGATAAGCAGCTGTAAAGATTCTCATACCACATCAGTGGAGCAAGTGTAAAACTCCCTGGGCAACTGTTTGAAAGTAAATGGTTGCTCAGGGCTCTTACTTGCTTTTAAGGGCCTGCTTACTTAAAGAATGTTTAAATTAATGTGCCATCCCATGGACACTTGGACTTAGGATTTCTTACTGGCTGTGTCATCCCTTCACTATTTCATAATCTCTGATAGCTTGCTTTCTCAGGACTTCAGCTTTCTCATGTATGAAATAGGCTTGATGATACTTTCCTCTAAAAGGTATTTTAGAAACTGTATGGCTGAAATCACTAGGGGGTTTGCCTTTGCTAATGGCATAGACTGCACACTGCCAGCTTAACTGGCATCTACTTAGGTTTACTACAGCAATAAGAACCGAAGGTTCTATGTATGTGCAGCCATTTCATTGTTTCCATGCTAATGCTGTTTTTCTTTATATAGATAGAGCCTGAGCATCTGGGTTCAGCTGATAAAGAAAGTTTCCTTTTCAGTTGTCTGCTCCTGCACAATTGGTCATGGAGTTCAGCAATCTTGGGATTAAGCTGAAAGAGGTTTAATTAAAAAAAAAACCAATAAGCATCAAATATGGTTGCAGGACAGAAGAATCATTTTACAGACACTTTAAAATAAGAAGTGCGAAAGAAATAATGGCGGCAAAATATATTTTTCTGTTTTTTCCCTGAGTCTTACATATTTGTAATTGATCCAGAAATCCCCAGTTTTGTACTTCTCTCCCACACTCCTGTGTTTTGAATGCTAATCACAGGACGTGGAGAATGTTCACAGAGGGAAGGTATATGGCTCTCTTCTGTTTCAAGTATGGAGACATCCTTTGACTTGCATGCAGACAGCAGATGGTATGGCTTTTGTGGTGTCATGAACCCCAGCACAATATAGTCAGCCACTGCACAGCATGGTACAATTTAAAGCTGAGTAAATATGGGGAGAGTGAAGGGTTAGGGGTGGGAAGGCAGTAATTCCTAGGACATTTGTTCCATTTTGATTTTAAAAAGTGACCATCGTTTCGTTATGCTTCTCTCTTGTTCACTTTCTGCATCTGTTCTAGAAAACTGCTTTCCTGCCAGGAACACACACTCAAACAAATAGTTTTAAAAGGATTGTTGTCAGCATCAAACCCCACATCTCCATTTGAAAGTTTTATGCTTTCTTTCAGAAAAAAAAGATGTAAGATTTTGAAGGTACTTTGTCTCAGACTTCAGAAGAGGAAGTAGATTTAAACAGCCATAGAAATAATATAAATTCCCATCTAATAAACAGAGATAAACTCCTTTCCAGGCCACAAGCAAAATCTCTCTAAAAACTGACTTGGAATTTTCTGGTCTTTCTGGTCAGAAAATTCTTTTCCGTTGGAATTCCACTCCTCACTTGATTCAGACTTTTAACCTAGCAGTCAGTGCTCTTCCAGATCTTTCTCAGTTTTTCTCTCTAAGGAAAAGTTTTAAAAAGGCAAAAATTTTCCTGAGAAAGGAAATATTTTTTGTTCAAACCTCATATGCCCTATGTATTATGTAATTAGTTTAGAGGCTATGTAACTTAAAGACAGCAGAGGCTTTGCATAAAAGAAAGCAGCTTAGTAATTGAAATTAAAAAATAATACAAATTACAGAAGGTTGTTGTTTTTTTCACTGAGATGCAACATACCTAGACAGGTAATATGCCATTAAATATGTGTGTAATAGCAAATATATTTGTTTAATAAAACTCAAGCCCTTCCACCAGCAGATACTAATTTAATGAGTTACAGTAGATGCTGATATGCTGCAGCAAAACAATTAGGTAAAGGCTGTCATTTCTATCTCCTCTTGAATTTAGTGCTGGTATTACTTAATCTACATCTAGTCCTGAATCTGTGAGGCTACATCACAAAATCACAAAATGGCTTAGGTTGGTAGGGACCTCAGAGATCATCTATTCCTACTCCCCTGCCATAGGAGATGAGGCACCTCTCCACTAGACTTGGTTGCCCAAGGTTTCAGTCATGAGCGATGAGGTTTCCCTTCAGCTTCCTCTTCTGCAGACTGAACAACCCCAGCTTCCTCAGATGCTCCTTGCAGGCCCTGTGCTACTTGATGAGCCTTGCTGTGCTTCTCTGGACACTCTCTAGCACCTCAATCTCCTTCTTTTAGTGAGGAGCGGTCACTAGGTGTGGTCTCACCAGTACTGAGTACAAGGAGATGATTACTGAAGTTTGTCTCACTTTCTGACAGAGTGGAGTATGGATAATTTTGTTTGTTAGAAATACAGAAATAATTGTGTAAAATACTTTCATTTGAAAGTATACCAAGGAGAGCTGTGGTGAAATTTAGTGGTCCTTTGTTTTCTGTGTTTTTAATCACCCAGCCTGTGTCCTTGTTCTGAGCAATTTCTCGACCCTGAATAGATATTTTCTGCATTAGCATGTGGGATTAAATTAATTTTATATAAGAAATGGAACTTGCTTTGCATACAACAAAACCTGTTGAATACTGCTATGTATTTCTGCAGACTTTATAAAATCAGGGGAAAAGAGATTCTTCTGTTGCTTCCAAAATCTATTTTAAATAGAATTCCAATCTATGGCACCATTTTCACATCGGTCCTAGGAATCTTTTTGTTCAGTTTAAAAATTGTTGGTCTGTATTCTCAGCCAGTGGAGCTAAGCAAATACACAGCAGCTGGGAATTTCCTACCCTACTATGAGTGTGTAGTAGTGGATTCATCAGGCATAGGCCATCTCCTGTATGCCTTCTAAATTACCTGGTAGACTCTTTTGACTTTTAGCATGTGGTTATCTCACAAAAATTGGAGTTTGTTTTTCCCAAAATAATTTTTTCTTGTTGTTGTTTGGGGTGTTGTTTGTTTGTTTGTTTTTTAGTTTGTGTAGACACCTGCTAAGCAACACAAAGCATACTTTGTCTCTTAAATAAGGTATGGCAACATGGTGCCATGGACTAACCTAATTTACTTTACATCCAAGTAGTGTAAAATACTTAATAATTATTTTTCTTTTTTTTTTTTTTCTCTGTGAAGATAAGGCAAGACATTTACAGGTGCAGCAATTTACCCAGAATCTTGTCACTGCTTGTATCCTAGCAGAATTACTTAAGATTTTTTAAACTAATATAGGATATGCTTCCAAATACAGCAAGGCTCAGATCTTGACACATGACTTTGAAGCCATTTTCACCCTGTTTCATGATAACATATTTTACCCTTACTCCATCTTGAATGCAAAATCGATGGAATCTTGAAAGTAAAATGTGTCATTTTGCTTAAATATGTGCTGGAATGAAAACTGAGCTTTTGTCCTTGATTTCTGCTGATCTCCAGGTTATTGTCCTGGATGTATAATTGAATTATAACCTTGATTTCCACGCAGGTCAATGGCATTCATGCCAGTGACTCACATAGGTCATAAAAGTATATTTCCAAGGGGTGTGGGTATAGGTGGGCTGAACAGCTTGGGCTGGTTTATAAAAACGAGTGCCTCAAGCCATCTGCACTTATCCATTCTTCTTTGTTCCAGCTGCTGTTCTGCTCTACTAGCCACATCACCAGGGCAACATGGCATTTACAGGCAAATACGAGTTTGAAAGTGATGAGAACTATGATGACTTTGTGAAGAAGATTGGTAAGTATGTTTTAGGGTGTAAGTCTTAAAGGATGTAAATTGGGTTAAAGTATCCTTTGTTAAAAAGATGTCTTTTACTAAAATATGCTGAAATGAACAGGGACAAAGACTGGTAGAAGTGCTCTGCACTTCAGCAAGGACATTCAGTTTTCATTCTAAGGAACAGTGTCACAGCCACAGGAAATAGTCCTATTTTACAGAAGCAGTATTCCTTTTCAGTAACAGCAGAATGAAGGGCTAAAATGTTTGCAGTATGAGGATTGTAAAGGTCACTTTTTCTTTCCTTAGTATTCATTGGTATGAGTATAAATTCAGTGTGGAAATGCTTGCCAAGTTCTCACACAGGAGTTTTCAGAAGACGTGTTTCAGAGATTAGCCTGTAAAAGCTCTTACGGACATCATGATCTGTACACATAAATTCAGTGCTTGTGATTATTCATTCAAAAAGCAATAGTAAATAGGTATGTGCAGCTATAGAACAAAGGCAGAAGTTCATACATATTAAATTCCTTGCATTTGCCTGTGTAGTTTAAGTAGAAGGAAACACTTACATATATTTTGTATCTATACATTTATTCAGTGTATTGTTTCACAGGGAAAAGAAGGCAAGATCCAAAATTACTTTAGCACATGCATTGATGTACCTGTATCTGCTTCTATACCAGTAATTTAAACTTGGAGTGTTGATACTGCTGGTAAAATATAAATAAATAAAGAAAGTCAGATATCAGTGTCTGAGAGGAAACATACAATTGGCATGTTGGCCTGCTAGTTTTTATAAACTGTATGTTTCTGTTGAATAAGGTCTCCCCAGTGACAAGATTGAACTGGGAAGGAATTGCAAAATAGTCACTGAAGTGGTGCAGAATGGAAATGACTTCACCTGGACACAGCATTTCCCAGGAGGTCGCACCACAACCAACACATTCACTATTGACAAGGAAGCAGACATGGAGACAATGGGTGGTAAAAAGTTCAAGGTAAATTAATTTAGCTCTTAAGATTTGCACTGTCTTAGTTGCTTTTTCCTTTAGGGTGAAAATCAAATCAACCTCGGGGACATCTTCCTTAAATTGTGTCTGTCATAGCTTAGAAACACTTTTCCCCTATTTCTTGGTGACCCTAGCAAAACATCTAATTTTGATTTTAAAGAGAGCTAAAGCTTTGAAACTGTATGGTCTAATAAAGAGTGAGGGCAGAGTGTCAAGCATCTCCTGGTATCACAGCTCAAGCAAACATAATGCTCATTGAAACTTTAAAGAGCTGGTTGGCAGCTGTGTCATTGTCCAGCACCATACAGCAACCACAGCATGCTCAGAGGGAAGTGCTGTGGTCCTTAGCTCTTCCCATGCCTGTCAGCAGTGCTCACCTTTTGTAGTCACCTGTGCCTCAAACAAAAGACTGTGTAAAATTAAGGGGGGAAACATCTCTGTATCCTGTTGGAAGTACAGAGCTACTTAATCAGCCTCTAGTGAGACAGATCACACAACACTGATCTGCTAATATCATGGTCAAAATCTATATACAAGACCTGCTGTAAAATGGTTCTTTTCCTTATTTTATACTTTTCTCATCTGTATAAAGGGACAGGGCCATTTGGGTAAAGATTCATATCACTTGTTCCCAGTGACTTTTGTGCTGCTTGTCCCCAGGTTACTAATATCTGAAAATGCCACTTCAAAATTAACTCACACAACCATGCCTTTTTCACTGTCAGTACAAGAGTACCACAGAAAACATTGAGGACCCCTCAGGGGTCAGTGCTGGGCCCAGTGCTGTTTAACATCTTTGTCAGTGACATGGACAGAGGGCTCAAGTGCACCCTCAGCAAGTTTGCAGATGACACCAAGCTGTGTGGCACAGTCAACTTGCTAGAGGGCAGGGATCCATCCAGAGGGACCCAGACAGGCTGGAGAGGTGGGCCCAGGCCAACCTCATGAAATTCAACAAGACCAAGTGTAAGGTCCTGCACCTGAGTGGGTGCAATCCCAAGCACAAATCCAGGCTGGGTGGGGAATGGCTGAGAACAGCCCTGAGGAAAAGGACCTGGCGGTCTGGGGTGATGAAAAGCTCAACATGAGCTGGCAGTGTGCATGAGCAGCTGTGGCCAGCAGGGCAAGGGAGGGGATTCTGCCCATTTACTCTGCTCGCATCAGACCCCACCTGGAGTACTGTGTGCAGTTCTGGAGCCCTCAACACAAAAAGGACATGGAACTGTTGGAGCCAGTCCAGGGGAGGGCCAAGAAGGTGCTCAGAGGGCTGCAGCAGCTCTGCTGTGAGGACAAGCTATGAGAGTTTGGGCTCTCCAGCCTGGAGAAGAGAAGGCTTCAAGGAGACCTTATAGTAGCCTTCCAGTATCTGAAAGGGGCCTACAGGAAGGCTGAGGAGGGACTATTCACAAGGTCTTGTAATGACAGAACAAGGGGGAATGGGTTTAAACTGTCAGAGGCGAGATTTAAACGGGTTGTTAGGAGGAAGTTCTTCACAGTGAGGGTGGTGAGACACTGGCACGGGTTGCCCAGGGAGGTTGTGGCTGCTCCCTTCCTGGAGTTGTTCAAGGCCAGGTTAGACAAGGCCTTGAGTGACCTGTTCTAGTGGGAGGTGTCCCTGCCTATGGCAGGGGCTTGGTACTGGATATCTTTGAGGTCCCTTCCAGCCTGAACCTTTGCATGATTCTATGACCAAATGAGAAGCATAGTTTTTAGTCACATCTTTTTTAGCACTATGAATAAATATTGTGTAGATATGAAACTTGCATGTATTGTTAGGTGAGCATTTTCCTGTTTAAATTGTGAACCTATAAGAACTGAAGCACAGGAGTTTTAGTCTTGTTCATAAAGATGAATGTGTAATACATGACTTTGACCATCAGGTGTACAGATGTTTACAGTGTATCTCATAACATAAATGCCAGTAATACCAGGAAACATTTAAATACTTCTGTGTTACAGGCAACAGTGAAAATGGAAGGTGGGAAAATAGTAGCTGAGTTTCCCAACTATCGTCATACTGCAGAGATTTCTGGAGGGAAGCTAATAGAGGTGAGTTCTCAAATGTTCAAGTTACTTCAAACAACTAAAAAAATCTTCAGAGGAGCAGGCTTAAAAATTTGAGTTTAGAAAAAAATCTTCATCTAAATTAAAGCAGTACTATTAAATAACTTTCAAATTCACTTTAGATAATTATCTACAATTTTGTGCAGGTTTAAAGCAAAAATTGAATGAACAAACTTTTCATCATGTATTTGGATAAACTTGAAATGTAGATCTTGCACCTTAGACACAAACACAGCTTTATGGTGAGTCTGCTATGTTCAGACTGAAAGACTCCCAAGGTATCATGTTTTTGACTACATTCATTGTGCCTATGTCTCAAGAATAGAAAATAATGCATAGAAACATTTCTACCTATTACTCAAAAGTTTCTATAAAGTTGTGAACTTTGTTTCATTGTTATAAAACTACCTAGCTGCAGCTCCTCACAGAATTTCTGTAGAGCCCTGTTTCTTTAATCTTGCCAAAGTGAAAAACAAAACACAGAAGAGGTTGGATTTCAAGTAGTATCCTAATTTGTCAACAAAACAGCAACATAGCTTTAGAAGATTACTGAAGATAAAATCATCACAGTCAAATTTCTAAAACAGATAGGATTACCAAACGTGACAATTTTCTGATTCTCAGAAAATTCTCCTGATGAAAATTCTCCTTATGACTATGCCAGTCACATATGTCCAAGTGTGTCTTCAGCAGAGACTAACCAGAAGTCATATTAGTCTCTGTGAATCAAGAAATGACACTCATCCTCAATGAAAGTAATAAATGTCAGTCACTGCTTTGGAGGACAATTCTCTCACTTGCCATACTTCTGCTTTCTTGGAGTTGTTCAAGCCACATTTAACACAGGATCCATTTGAGAGATCCCTAAATCCATGGTTAGAAATTGTGCTTTTAGTGTAGTAGTATTTTTGTGCATTTCAGACTTGACAAGGACAATCAGCTTATTTTCTAGATCCATCTTCTACTACAGGCTAAATGGTGCTTCTGCAAAGGACTGTGAGCCAGTGAGCAGGTCTTTTCATTTGTGACTCTGAAACTTGCTTATACCATTCATCCAAATTTTTTTTGCTTGTTCTTTATTGCAGATTTCTACTTCTTCTGGTGTAGTCTACAAAAGGACCAGCAAAAAGATTGCTTAAGACAGCAAAGACAGTCTCTTCTGACTGAAAAACAATACAAATAAATAAAATAGCATTGATTGTCTTTTCCTCTCTCTCTCTCTCTTTGTATTATAAACACAAAAAGTTGGTTTTCAGAGTAATTAAAAGCTTGCCCCATTCCTAAAGATCTGACAAACACAAAGAAAATCAAAATGCAAAAATCAGACACAACAAAACATGTACAGTCCGAGTATGATACATGCTTGGCATATTCAAGTGTTGTCTACCACCTACTTACTAGAAGATCTATTCAGCTTCTGTCTAAAGAATAGGACAATGCCCAAAACATGGATCAAGATGCAAAACCTAATGGAAGTCTTTTGCCCTGTTGCTGGTTGAAGGGCAGAAATTCAGGAGTTTGAAAAGAGAATCAGTTATTTTCATACTGTTGCCATGGTTTTCTCATTCTTGGTATCTCCTCTTGACCAAAATTCTTAGAAGACATATAAGGTTTTACAGATGGACTCCTGCAGGAAAAGCTGTTATCTTGTTTTCTCCATGCAATCCTGTTACTTACGCAAAGTATATGTGAAAACTTGTTTTCTTGAACACAGTATCATAGAATGCTAGGGCTTGGAAGGCACCTCCAGAGATCATAGAGTCCAACCTCCTTGCAAAGCAGAATTTTCTAAGGCAGGTCATACAGGAACGTGTCCAGGCAGGTTTTGAAAATCTGTAGAGAAGAAGACTCCACAACCTCTGTAGAATGCCTGCTCCAGTGTTCTGTCATCTTTTTTTTTCATGCTGAGATGAAATTTTCTGTGATAGAGTTTACATCCATCAGCCTTTATCGTATCACTGAAAAGAGACTGGCTCCATGTTCCTGACAGCCACCCTTCAGATATTCATAGACAATGGTAAGATCCCCTCTCAGCATTCTCTTCTCCAGACCAAACACAGTATTTGGCTCCATTTGCTAGTATCTAGACTTCTCAGGAAAAAAGTAACCCTAAGCTAAATTTTATTAAGCAACACCTGTATACTTCCCTGATGAGTTGATTAGAATAGTCAGGGCTGGAAGGGACCCCAAGGATCATCTAGCTCAAAACTCCCTGCCATGGGCAGGGACACTTCACACTAGATCTGGTTGCCAAGAGTCCCATCCAGCCTGGCCTTAAAAACCTCCAGGAATGGAGCTTCCACTGACTAAAGAGCATTATATCAACTGAACTGTTCACTCAGCGTGTAAAACTTGCTATAATGAATGGATCAAACAGTGGCTTAGACAATTTTTCAACACCAGGCTGTGACTTCATCACAAGCAGAGAGATGGAAGTAGTTTCTTTTTGCTATTTAAAGTTGCAGCAAGCTGCAGCTGTAAGGTTAGAGTTTTTTATAGATTAATTTTAGTCTTTGATGTCTGATCAACTTTAACAGACTTTTTTCCCCTGTACCCCTGCTGCAGCTCTTGTCAGTATTCACCAACACAGATTTTTAATGTCAGCTTTCTCATTTGGTTACATCTGCAGCATCCACCCATATGAAGAGGTAACTAGTACCATACCCCACTTCATATTCCTGGTCATGTTCCACTGTATTTGCTTTTGCAGCAGCCTTCCTTTCTTCAAAATCTGCCAGGGAAATGTATATAATTGGCATGTGAAGATTCTGAATTATGACCATGCTACAACTGACTGCATCACACAGCACAAGCACAGGGTGGGAAGTTTTGCATCCATTTGTTTACAAATTAACTCTGCTTTGCACGCACATCTGCAGCTCCCTCCACAAGTACTTGTGGTACAAAGTCTTCAAAAACCTATCTTTATGCTGGCTGAACTCTTCTACAGTCACTTTTCCTAATGAGGTTATGTTTTCACAAAAGAAAGTAATCACAATCCAGTAAAAAAGGGTATTTCTCTAGCAATTAAGTGTATGGAATTGCCACCAACACGTAAACCATTCTGGAGAGAGTTGTCAATGGAAGCAGTATTAGGCCAACTTAAATTCTCATCGATCTTCCTTTCAGAGTCTGCTGCTGCACTTAATTTGCCCGAGCTCCACTCATGAAATGATGGCAGAAACAGAACTGGGAAGTTAATGGACAATTCCTGCCTAGAAGAGACAGTCACCAAAAGAAAGATTGAACATACAATTGTGTTTTCCTGTTCGGCCTTTCAATGTCCTCAGGTAAGGTAGCACTGGCCACAGAAGCTAGGACAATCTCTTCTTATATTACATCCCTATCATTTTCTCCCTTTCTCATACAATGCCAAAATTCCTGATCTCCACAATCCTTCCAAATGTATTATTTGGCAAGGCCTTTCTAGCATGTTTGTCCTACCACTCCTCTGCTCTGTGAAACATTATGAGTGTTCGGATCAAGTACTTTCAAGATACAGACCCATATTCTTTGCTGGCTCTTAAAAGCTAAGGAGAAACCAGCAAACAAGAAAAAGAAAAAAAGGGTATTTCAGCTGTATGCTTGTTTATTGTAAACTTTCACTGGGACCTGAACAAGAATTTTCACAATGAAGCACAATGGCAGCCCAAACTATAACACTGCACATGACACAAACTATAAAGGTGATAAAAAAAAAAAAAAACAAAGAAAAAAACTGCACACAGTATTGCCATGTGTTGTCTTTATGTCTATCAAATGACAAACAAAAAATACACTAACACCTTCTGAAAATAAAGTTTAATATAAATACAAAGCCAACAGAATGAAAGATGAACTAAATTGTCTAAATTTCTAGACTAATTTCTGAAGAGGACTGTCTCTTCATTTACATTTTGCATTTTAAAAAATTAAAGTACAAGAAAATTCCATTATCTTGCAGAATGGAAGAAATTATTAATTTGATAGTAAAAGTATTCTCAGAAGAGTTACAGAAACAAACATGAGCATGCTAGTTAGTTTTTTCCCCTTCCACCCTAAAACACCTTTAAAAACAATTTCCTAAAAATATAATTTAAATCAGCACTGTAACACACGACTTGAAATGCCTCAAGTCAGTAAAAAAGCATATTGCACATTACTCATATTGCTGTCCTGAGAACCTGAGAGAAAAGACAAACTGAGAACACTGCCTTCAAACAAATTGACAAGAGTGGTTGCACATATCAAAATAAAGTTTCACATCTGCAGAAGTCCATTGCTAGTAAATCCCTACATTAACATTACAAAAATAAGTCCATATAGTGTAGGGTTTTTTGATCATCCCTGGTTTCAGCTGAGGAAGAAACCTTCAGATATGAGACAGTAGGTGTATGTCTCACTGCAAAGAAGCAACGGGATCATCAATTTCCCAGCTATGTTTTCCAATGTAATCATAATAACATGATCATAGAATGGCTTACGTTGGAAGGGATCTTAGAGATCATCTACTCCAACCTCCCCACCATGGGCAGGAATGCCTCTCAACTTGTCTGCTAAAGGCCTCATCCAGCCTGTCACTGAACACCCTCAGGGAGGAGACATCCACAGCCTCCCCAGGCAGCCTACTGCAGTCTCACCACCCTTGTACAGAACAACTTTTCCTAAGATTCAGTCTGAACCTACTGTCCCTCAGCTTCAAACCATTCCCCTTTGTCCCATCACTAGACACCCATAAGAAAAGTCCCTCTCCAGCCTTCATGTAGGATCCCCTTAGGTACTAGATGGCAGCTGTAAGGTCCCCCTGGAGTCTTCTCTTCTTGTAAAAACTAAATCAGCAATCTAGCACTGCAATCAAACCGTAATTTCACAGTAAAGTTAACCAGTTCCCTATCTTTGCTCCCATTAACACCAGTTCCTCTGCCCTGAACCTGAACTACTGCCACAAGTCATTCTGCCAAAAAAGATTAACTAACTGAAGGCAATGAACCAAGGTCTTTTCTTCAAGTAACATTACATCCCTGACAGAGCTCATAAACAATTTAACTAACAATAATCTCCAGTTTCAAAAGCAGTGACATGTTCAAGATCTAAGAAGTGGTTAAAGTTTCATTTTTCTTTCTTAAATACTTGAATGTAGACTGATGTTCTCTTGAGCAGCACCACATTTAGATTCCAAGAGAACTTCAAGTCAAACATGAATTGAGAGTCTTCTGGCCTATGGTGTTTGGTTGGTTGTTTTTTTTTTCCCTTTTATTCTAAAGTCTTACTCCTGAACTATCACTCCTGCCTCCCAAAAACGGGCAGTGTTCTACACATAGATTTCCACATTAATGAAGCTCACATTTATCAGGCACCAATTTCAGTGTATTTCAGTAGTGGCTTCCAGTAGTATAAACTGCTGCTGTTCCAGTGACAGATCACTGGAGAGAAGAGCACTCTGTTTTCCAACAACATCCCCTAGGTACATTGCTACTTGGCCAGAGATTCAACAAATGCTCCAGCCTGAAATCACTCTTCAACACAATCTTTCAGCCAACTCTGACAAGTCCCCAATAGGACAAACAGGAAGCAATCTCCACAGAGTTTCTATGCAGATGCCTCTCAAAGCGACATTAAGTGAGGTATATTAATAAATTTCTATTTCTCTCATTAAGAGCCAAAGGCACAACCTTTGGCAGAAAGGCACCCAGGTTCCAGTGATCAGTGGATACAGATCAGCATCCTCTGAATGAGGAAGCCATGAAGATTCTGCTCCTTTGTGGTTTTCATTTGGATACATCCATTGTATCACATGCAGAGTCTCTTCTTCAGTTTCACAGAATATATCTGGTTGGAACAGACCTACAAGATCATCCAGTCCAACCTTTGATGCAGCACTGAAGGATCAACGCCAAACTATGTCCCTAAGCGCCAGGCCCTCACGCCACTTGAATGCCCCCAGGGATGGAGACTCCACCACTGCCCTGGGCAGACCATTCCAATGTCTGAGAACTCTTTTGGTGAAGGAGTATTTCTTAGCATCCAGCCTAAAACTCCCCTGGCACAGCTTGTAACCATTTCCTTTCATCCTGTCACTTGTCATCAAGGAGAAGAGGCTGGCCCCCTCCTTGCTCCAACCTCTCTTCAGGTAGTTTTTCTCCTGTCAACATTTATCCATCTAAACACCCAGCTGCATATGAATGATGACCACTGAAGAAACTGCTGCCATAAGGTGTGGAAATGCAATGTCTGGGCTCTGTTCCTAATGCCACCTGCACAGCAATGGGCATTTGGATGGGCAGAGTCTGGGCAGATGGCCGAAGGCTGGCCTGAAGAGCTGCGTAGGAGTGCACTGAGCTGTCAGTGCTCCCAGCAAGGAGCCCACTGGGCCTGTGGGCCTGTAAAGAGTCACGGTATGCAGAGCACACATCTTGCACTGGTGACTGGAACTGGGAAAGCGTAGCTGAATGCTGGGCTAAAGGGTGATAACTGGATTGCTGGAAGAGCACATGAGTAGTGACTTGATGGCTCAGATTTCCCACTGCTTCCTGTTCGTGATGTTGAATTGTTGCTTGCTTTTTTATGTTACTGGCTTCTTTGATGTCATTCTCATAATATCTGAAACAAATAAGTAAGATCTATCAAAACAGAGAAGTTCACAGTGCTTACATCTATCACAAAGTTTTTGCCAGTCAGACTATGTCATCAGCTTTTTGGCCTTGACTGTATGTGATAATCCTCAGGTGCTTTCACAATTAATTTCTAACAATCCTGACACAGTCTTTGTACACTAGCAACAAGTTAATGGATCATTTTGCATCTCAAGTATGATTTTGGAAGGTTAAGTACAAACACAAAACCATTTTGAAATAGTCACTTGCAGAGCAAACTTCTGTTAGGTGTTAGGAAGAAATTTTTTCACATTTTTGATAGTCATGAGAATGAAGAAGCACTGGAACAAGTTGTCTGGAGAGGTTAAAAGCCTCCAACATTGGAGACAGTCAGAGGTTGACAACATCCCAAGCATTCTGATTTAACTTCAGTTGGCCCTGATTTAAACAGAACTTCATAAGGTCCAGCATTACTTCTAACCTAACTTATTAACCGATTAAACTTTTCTGATTTTCTGCTAAGACCGTATGTGTTTACATACTAGGCCTGGCATGTCCTTTATTAGGAAAATAAAAATAGTTGTGAAATGTCTCCATATTGTGTTCTTGAAGTCAGAGATACCCTGGTGTCTCTGCACAAAGTATTTTGAAGGTACAATGAGAAGACAAAGGGGAAAAGGCTGTTACCAATCACATGTAAAGGCTCCCATCTCATCACACAAACAACTAGTACAAGAAAATGTATTGAACACCAAATTGTGCCCTCCAGTCTGCATTGCAGATATTGCTAAAATACAATATTTAAAGTGAATATTTTTTCTTTTCTATTCCTCTCCCCAAACTGAAGATGGGGATTACTGATATAGTTTTAGAATAGCTTAAATCTAGCTAAATGATTACTTAAAAAAAAAAAAAAGTATGAACATCTTTCTAAGAGCACAAGCAGGTTGGTTTCCTTCAAATCTTACATGAGCATCATTTCAATGCATTGGGCAAGATGTTCCCAGGAATAACAGGTTAGCAATTCTAGCTGTGTTGTCCAGACAGGAGAAATCTGCATACAGATACGTGAGGCACACACACAAGCTGCAGCAATCAGAGATGGACGAAAATTAAGAAAGGTGTGATCTGCAAAAGGGCAAATAGAAACAAGAATTACACTCCTACTAATCACTACAGTGAGCCTACGTGTATACATGGCAAAGCAGGAAAAAAAAAAAAATCCACAACTTCAGAGTTTTGAAGTAACAAATTTCAGAGTATTAACTCAAGACCAGAAAGTCTCTCAAAAATGGATGAAGCTTTCCTGAAGATCTCTGTCTTACTCTTGTGTAATTACTATCAAGGCTTCAGAGTAATTTCTTTCATTGAAGAAAAAGCAATGAAATAGACTAAGCTCAAATTTGTAGACTGGTCTGAACTGAACCAAAGTTAGGTATTGACAATCACACACATATTTATATTAATGCTAAACCTGGCTTGTGAGGGTGCAGCAATTCACTGCCTCTCATATGGGCAGGTATTGGAAGCAATGCTGTAAAGGAAATCATTAAAAGCCCTGTCACTCTTAATGTGTCTTGCAGGGCAGGACCCTCTAAAAACTACCATTGAAAAAACCTGAAATATTATACATTGAATTGCATAGTGTCATAACTATCACAAATGAGGTAGCATGAACTACCATCAGTCTCACCAATTAGCATTCTAAACTGAAGAAGGAAAAAAAATCTCAACTAGAGATTTCCGAAAAGAGACAAGAGCACAAGGAAGGAACCTTCTACCATTTCCCATCTGAAGATACTGCAAAGAGAAACCATTCTACACAGGTAATTTTGTACAATCCGTATCATGGCAAGTTTTAAAGCCCCTACCTCTTTCAGATTTCCTCCTTTTGCCAAATGGCAGATCATTTGAGCATAAACTAAGACTCTTACCTTGCACTGAGAAATCAAGGAAATAATATGCATATTTCTGTAGAAAATCCTTGATTTTGGTCAGTGAGGTGATGGGCCAGCCATTCTGAAGGTCATTCTCACCAATGGACACATAGAGGTAGTAGTCAATGTAGTGTGCTGGTGTTGGTAGACAGAGATTCCAGTTGAAGTTTTCCAAAAGCAGCATCTCCATTCTAAGCAAATCTTTCTTGTTCAATACCACATTCATGTTGTACATGTATGCCAGATTATTCAAGTACTCCAGCTTTGGAACTTTATCTTCTTTTTCTTCAAATTTACCTGCCAGAAGACATGGCTTCCAGATTAGATTTATTATTGAGTGTCCTAAAAGCAACAAAGAATACTCCCAAAACCAGATGTGCCTTTTAAAAAGGGACAGGAAAGTGCAGTGACCCAGGTAGGAAACAAGCCAACAGATTGTTTAACATATTCCTATAGCCCTTTTTGGACTTTGTTTATTTTCAATTGTTTGTATAGTACTGATGCAAAAAATGAGGCTATAATCTCACTAGGATTACAGATACTTTTTCTGACAACGACTGGAAGCAGTTTGCTGAAGGGCACTCAGTCAAGTGTGCACAAAGAAAGCAGTATGGGGAGAATACAGCAAAGCAAGATCTAATATTGAGGAAAAATCTCCTTTGGGTATGGGAGCTGGATGTAGATGCTACTAAAAGGAAGACATTAAAAACCCTTGGGCAACACCACCTTTGCCCTTGCTGCTTCAGAATTTCTCTTTGTTCCTTCCTGTCTTGCAGGGCCTCGTTAGCCAAGGTCACTGAAAGGCTGTGAGGAGTACACTGTAACCAAGCGATTAGCATGAATAATTCCTCTGGGGTTAGGAGAAGAATTTTCAGAGTCGAGATAGCTGAGGAGTGCTGAGCCTTTTTCTGTGTTGTATTTACCAGCCTACTGAAACAGCAGCAGTCCCTTGAATGGCTCTGTTTTCACCAGTAACTACAAATTGGTTCTGTTTTGTATAGAAAAACAGGATTTCACTGTATTCACTCTTTTTTCATAAAAAAGCATCCAATGTCAGGTTTGAGGATTAGAGTTACGAGTAATAAAGCTTTTCTGCAAATTTAATCAAGCAGTTAAATCACACTGTTGGTTTACCAAGCAAAATAGGACCTATTGCCCACTCCCTGTTCAACAGCTAGCAACGATCACCAATAATGCACTTCAGACACAGCTTAAAGAACATCCTTGTTACAAAATCCAAGCACATGGCTATTTAGTACTATGTAGTAATTTTTCCTCTTTGGTCTTGTGGGCATATACTCCACAACTGATTCTTGATTCCATTGTCCACACAGACCATTTGACAAGATATTAGCATGTCATATGGCTTCAGAGTATTCTCAAATATAAAAACAATTAAAATAAACTATTGCACTAGAAAATTACTGTCAAAAGAAGCAAGATGTTGCTATCCATTTAGGATAGCAATTCCATCCAAAGTTCCTCCAGTGTATTAAAAGCCTGACAAACTTCTGAACTATTAGCAGCTTAAATGTCTTTTTAAGACATTTTAAAATTTATTTTCCATTTTTCAACCTGTTCTGGTATCACAGACATGAAACATGTAATATAGCAGTCACCTCACCATAAAAGGGCATAACAGTGACAATGGAAAACAAAATTCATCCATCATATGAGATTCATTATATCAGATTCAGTTTTTACTCTCTACATTTTTAGAAGTACAAGTGTCTTACAACACAGCCTGACGAGCACTTCTGCTGCAATCCTCTGCTACAAAACTATGCAACTTCCTACAGCAATGCTGTGCAGGAAGTTCCAATTACTGCATTTGCAGTAGCAGGCAAGCAATTAGTTTTATTCTTTTTTCCTACAATGAGACTGCAGGTTGATGCTTCTGACTTACTCAGTCTTTTGCTACAAAACATATTAAAAAAATCCTATACATAGCATAAGTTTTCCTCCATTTCATATAATTTTGAAAGCAGCAAACTAAACACAGGCATTCCCACTTAGTGTTAAGTGGCTTTTCCTGACTTGCATCCCTTTGAGATACACATACCAAAAAAACCCTGTTCTTATTGATCACTAAGATAACCCAGATAGCAAACAGAGCTTTCACACTCCTAAAAGTCTCCAAACTGAGCTGTAGCATTTTCAACTTCATCTATACGGGTTAATTAGGCATTAATTTTGTCCAAAACTGCATTAGTTGAACTGTCACTGTTTTGTTTCTACATGTTGTTTGGAAAGCTGCCTTTACAGTAATAGGCCTTTTCACCTTCCTGTAAGGAGTTTCTTCCAGGTCAGGATGTATACATGCTAATGCACAGCTCTGATCTTAATTTTAGAAAGACCCTCACACTTGTTAGCTCACTAGACTCAGGCTTGCTCTTTCAAGCAATTGGGGTTTTTTGTGGGTTATTGTGGTTTTGTGCTTGTTTGCAGGTTTTTTGCTTGCTTTTTAATTTTTTTTTTTCAGAAGTTGCAACACATTTCCCTCTAGTGTTATCACAGGGCAGTTTGTGAACTTCCTTTTGCTTCACAATTGCATAGAGAGGGCCTAAAGGTGCATTTTACTTCAGCCATTTTTACAGAAGAGAGATCTTGAAAGCAATATGAATTCCAGTATCATCAGAGACCTATAAGAAAGCCCTGAAGGGACTTTCTACAAGGGCTTGTTCTAGGATGAGAGTGGATTTAAGCTTGAAAAGGGTAGATTTAGACTGGATATTAGGAAGAAATTCTTCACAGTGAGGTTGGTGAGTCTTGGAATAGGTTGTCCAGGGAGGTCATGGATGCCCTCTCCCTGGAGGTGTTTAAGGCCTACAAGCAATCTGGTCTAGTGGAAGGTGTTGACACCCATGGGAGGTGTCAACTAGGGTTGGAACTAGATGATCTCTAAGGTCCTTTCCAACAGAAACCATTCTATGAATCAACACACCCACTAAGTACCCTGAGAAGTAAGTTTTCCTTTGGCCCCTGTATAAGAAACCTCTGATTTGCAAGGGACTGATTATGCCCAGTGATCACAACAGGGTCACAGATCGTCCAGGGACAGATCTCTGGTAGAGGCTGCCAGATCTTCTCTACTAGCAACTCTTCCTTGGAATTAACCTCTTCTGGTCTTGCCACTTCCTTCCAACCCTATCACCCCCTGATCTTCTTTGTCACTTTCCACTGGCCTGTTTTCTGCTGCCAAAACTTCCTCTGCACATGAACACCAGCATATAGAGTGTGGTGCAAGCTATGCAGTTTATTAACAGAATCTATGATTCTGTGATTAACAGACTGCTTTATGCCTTCACTTGAACTTACCCCAAGTAGGTGGAAGCTGTTAACACAGAAAATAGCACATGATATACAAGGAAAACAGCCATCTGCTCAGAAAAAAAAAAAAAAGAAAGGAAAAATAAATTCAAAAAGCCTTAATAGACAGCAGCCAACTTACTTGCTAGGAGAAAACAGGCAAATGAAATGATGTGCAGTTGCTTGACAGTGATATCATAGCGATCCATAAAGAGGTCCAATAAATAGATGGCAAGATGCCGGGCTGTAGGGCACAGACTGCAGTGGTTGCTGAGGACAGTCAAGAGGTCTATGAAGTATCTGCGCATCCCAATCTGTGGCGAGTGAGCCTTATAAGCAGGCAACTTAAGTTCCTATGGGGGGAAAAAAAAAGGAGGAAAGAGAAGTACTGAAACAAACACCATTTCAGTGTCTGAATCTCAAAGCAGCTCCCCCACCTGCAAATGCTTATTAGCTACAGCATTATGACTGACATAGAAGTCAGGGCTGGATAACTTCATGTTTTGACAGTCAACTTCTAATGCTTCAGTCATCCACACACTTTCTTCACAAGCATTAAACCTGTGGTCAAACATTGTAAATTACTATTTAAGATAGGAACAACTTGCTGTTGCTTTCTACTGAACACCAACATCTTGGCCATGAAAGTTGCTCCTGAAGGACTCCTTTTTAATTTTGTTCACCTGAACTGGGTTGCTAAGTAAGGTTTTAACAGTTTCATAGGCAAGAAGTATTTCTCTGATCTTGTCCCTTCCTCAGTTGGCCAAGTGACTACATCCTGTTCCAAAAACTGTGTAGGTCTTCAGAATAGTTAACATCTACCTAACATTTTTAAAAGTTCACATGATGCATGGCTGCAACAAGAAACAAAAGTAGATACTAACAAGAAAAAAATCACCATAGGAGAATTAAGACTTTTCTAATGATACCAACTGCCGGCATTTTCTGTAGCAACATATTCCAGCAATATAAAAGTTAATTATTGAACCCCAAGTCCCTCTCTGCCTGGCTGCTCTCCAGACACTCTGTCCTCAGCCTGTAGCACTGCCTGAAGTTATTGTGGCTAAAGTGTAGAACCCTGCACTTAACCTTGTTAAATCTCATCCCATTGGCTTCTGCCCACCCATCCAGCCTGTCCAGGTCCATCTGCAGGACCCTCCTATCCTCCAATAGATCAACACTTGTTCCTAACTTGGTGTCATCTGCAAGCTTACTGATGATGGACTCAATCTCCTCATCCAGATCATCAGTAAAGATATGGAACAGGATTGGGCCCAGCACTGATCTCTGGGACACACCATTAGTGGCTGGTCGCCAACTGGATGTGGCACCATTCACCACCACTCTCTGAGTCCAGCCCTCCAGCCAGTTCTTGACCCATTTCAGAGTGGATCTGTCCAAGCCATGAGCTGCCAGCTTGGCC
Organism: Psilopogon haemacephalus; assembly: GCA_013396835.1. Taxonomy (NCBI): domain Eukaryota; kingdom Metazoa; phylum Chordata; class Aves; order Piciformes; family Megalaimidae; genus Psilopogon; species Psilopogon haemacephalus. The sequence goes on from VWZI01002219.1 coordinate 2,235,650, forward strand.
AGGAGCTTGTTGTGGCAGATGGTGTCAAAGGCTTTGCTGAAGTCCAGGTAGATTCCATCCACAGCCTTTCCCACACTCAGCAGGCAGGGACCCTGATCGCAAAAGGTGATCAGGTTAGTCAGGCAGGACCTGCCCTTGCTAAACCTATGCTGGCTGGGCCTGATCCCTTGGCCATCCTGTAGATGTTGTGTGACTGCATTCAAGATGACCTGTTCCATAACCTTGCCTGCCACTGAGGTCAGGCTGATAGGTCTTTAATTTCCCAGTTCCTCCTTCCAGCTCTTCTTGTGGACGGGCACCACATTGGCCAGCTTCCAGTCTTCAGGGACCTCTCCAGTGAGCCAGGACTGTTGATAAATGATAGAGAGCAGCTTGGTCACTCATCTGCCAGCTCTCTTAGTACCTTGTGATGGATTGCATCTGGTCCCAAGGACTTGTGAGGATCCAAGTGCCTCAGCAGGTCTCTTACTGCTTCCTTCTGGATTACAGGGGGACTATACTGGTCCCTGCCTCCATCTGCCAGTTTGAGAGGCCAGCTGTCCTGAAGACAACCTGTCTCACTATTGAAGATTGAGGCAAAGAAGGTGTTAAGTGCCTCTGCCTTTTCAGCAGTCAAGGTAATACATTGTCAGGTTTGGGTTACATATACTGGAAAATAAATTAGTAATAGTACAGTGCTGCAAGACAGACATGTCTTACAGTGGAGGAGGAAGCAGTTCATAACAATTAATTATACTAAATAAATAATGATTTTTAATTTTATTTTTTTTTTAAGCATTAAGAGGAAGTATCTTCTTTGGCTACCCCATTTACAGAAACAAGAGGCATCACCTTGCACAGCTAGCTCACAGCTCACAGCTAGTGGCTGCCCACACACCTTTCACCTCCTGGAAGGAGACATTCCATAAGGAGGTTCAACTTATCAGGAAAAAATAGCTACACAATCAGGCTCAGAAGGACACAGGTAACTGGAAGGTAGGGAGGCTGCACAGGAGAAGTAGCTTACAAAGAGGGCAAGCTGAGCACTGTTCTGGATGATTGCTTCCCAGGCCCTTTTACAGAAAGTCAGTGAAAAAACACATTCCAGACTGAACAGACACATGCTGTGGACAGGCAAACAGCCCTTTGAAACCTGGGACAGCCTTCACTGCGTGATTATAAAGAAATTGCCCACCAGCAACAATTTATAAAGCAGGGAGACAATAGAATGTGTTCCCCCGATTGTTTTATACCCAGAAAACCTCCATAAATTGTTTTTTTTTCAACTGCCTTACATACAGAGACTTGAGTCCATCAGCAGAACTGACATGCACAGGTTCAGAGCAGGAATTCGTAGCAAACCCATAACTGGCATCATGGCTTCAAGCTCAGTGCTTACATCAGCTGAAACAACTGTTTTTTTTTTTTAATAGATCTATACAAAGCCTGAGCTATCATAAGATCAGATAGTAATTCTACTTCTGAAATACTTCGCTCTTCTAGGTGACTGGTAGCTTCATTTTTTATTTTCTGACACATCCTTCCTGTTTCCACAGCAAATTATACTATATGCTGAGGTCAGCATACATATTTAATGTGAAATTTGCTCTTGACATCATAGCAGCAAGTACAGGAAATAAACAGCAACTCCAGTTATACATGTAGTAAAAAAAATTTACATGCTCAAATGTTGCAGTTCAGTGTGTGAGTGTTAAAGTCTCAGAATGGAAGGAGAGCGCCTGAAATTTGCATCCAAACCTTGGATGCTCAAAAGCCAGAACTACTCCTACTCGACTCACTGTGCTAGAAAACTCAAATATCAAAGCCCTTGATTTAAGTCAATGCAATTATGCTGCTTCTGGTTAAACACAGACAGTAACACAGATGTAAGACATCTGCTTTTTTTTTTTTTNACACACAAAAAAAAAAAAAAAACAAAACAAAAAAACCCCCAAACCACAAAAATCAACACGGGGGCTTTCCTATAACGAGATTTGACAGCACAGGAAAGGTTCAACTTCAGGATTAACGGTGAGAGGAACAGAGCCACGTGCTGTGGTTTCTTAGAAGATCAAGTTCCTAAGTGCGAATCAATCCAGGGTAATTATCTGTGTAGAGACAAGAGCCTTGCCCGGCACCACATGGCAAGAAATAGCTAATAAACAGTACAATAGGGCTGCTTTCACACTGACAGTTCAGTTGGAAATTATTTTCTTTTAAAGGAAAGGGAGTGGTTCAGGGTTTAAAAATGCAAGAGCTGAATTAGCAGGCTAACAGTTATCAACAGGGCTGTGGGTATGCTCATCTTTCCCTCATCCCCCTCCTCCACACACACCACACACTCGCCCACCCCCAAAGGGTTCTTTAACATTGATACATCACTCATTAAAAAAAAAAAAGAAGAGACACTCATCTGAATGCAAAAAATGGCTTTGCTGCTTTGGGGATAGGGATACAGGATCAGCAAATGCAACTGCAGGATAAAACTTAAACTTTGGGGGAGCAATAATTAATAATTTATTTTTTTTTTCTCTATCTCCAGTGAAGCGGCAGAGGAGAACCTGGGAGTCCTGTTGTCTGCTGGAATTGCCCTTTCATATGCTGCTTCTGCTTATCTTTGACCTGTTTGGCTGTCTCTACTTGAACAACTTTGCTTTGGGCTGCTGAACAACTGCCACATTGAAATGCTAAAAGCAGCAGCACTAAGAGGCTCACAGGTGTCTGGGAAATTACTTCACGAGCTATGCGCACATATTGATCAGAAATCCATCCCAGCTGAGGCCTCCAGGAAATCAGAGTGCAACATTTAAAGGGATCACGACTTAATCTCAAAAGACTGAGAGCCAGTGTTAAGGGTGAAGATAATTTTTAAGCTGCCACCTCCTACCAGCTTCAAGACCTGACCTTCCAGAAGAAGGGAATCGGTGTAAACATTTTTAAGTGATGTTAAAGACAACAAATCTTCTTCAGCAATAACATCTAAAAGACAGCCACGCTCCAGACATTAGCCATTCATTCACTGCAAAGACAGCTCATCACCAGTAACCAGACCACTTGGCTTGGCACCATGCATTACCAGAGCTCAGGAGAGAAGACTTTATCTGCTTTGGATGGTTTTGTAACTGGGCTGAGCAAACACTTCAAAATGACTACCTAAAGGAGACACTCAGCAGCAACACTAAAGCTTTAGAGCAAACACGGGAGGGTTTGGCTTTCATTGGCAATTTGAACTAAATTAGCCAAACAGTGATTGAGAGAGGAAGAAAACTTAACAGGATCATATCCTCCAGCTCCCTTAAAGCTGCAGGGGGTAGTACAGTCCAGACTACCCAACACTTACCTCCAGCAGAGTACAAACCACATCAGATGGTCTGCGGTTCAACATGGCAAGAAATTTCACAGATGCACTTTTAAAGTCAAATTTCTTTTCAGTAAAAACTGTTCTCCTACTGAAATAAAGCCAGTAATGACCTGACAAGCATGCAAGAGGAAGCAGTAGAACAGCTAACAAGTGATGTGACATTATGGTAATAAGTCACACTAATAATGATCAGTTCTCAGAACAAATGTAGAATTCATCCAGATATTTTAGAACAACTCTCAGACTTTTCGACAAAGAAAATGAAGCTTTAACAAATATGCCTCGGGTTCTCAAACTCAGGGAGATAACTGAAGCTCTTTTTCTGCAGTGTCGGACTACCTGGACTTATGTCAAACATGTAACATCTCCTGACTCCTTGCAACAGCTCCTGTGTCCCTTACTGCCCTCCACCTTCCCCCTCTCTCAGCAACAGCTGGCTCAGCTGCTACACAGACATCCCCAGAGAGCTCCATCCTCTGTGGAGAGCCAGGTAAATTACTTCTCATTTCTGGAGCAAAATGAAGCACCAACACCAGAGCTACTCAGTAAGAGTAAGGCACATTCATCTAGAAACTGCAGTTACAGTATTTGTCTACACAGACATTAATTTACTACTATGAACTTCATACCTCTTTCAGTATTCTTTTTAAAACTTATTATAAACTTCTGTTTAGAACGATAGAATCAGTCAGGGTTGGAAGGGACCACAAGGATCATCTAGTTCCAACCCCCCTGCCATGGGCAGGGATGCTCTACCCTAGATCAGCCTGGCCTTCAACACCTCCATGGATCAACCACCTCCCTGGGCAACTCATTCCAGGCTCTTGTCACTCTCATGCTCAACAACTTCCTCCTCACATCCAATCTGAATCTCTCCACCTCCAGCTTTGCTCCATTCCCCCTAGTTCTGGCACTACCTGATAGCCTAAAAAGTCCCTCCCCAGCTTTCTTGTAGGCCCCTTTCAGATACTGGAAGGCCACAATAAGGTCACCTGGGAGCCTCCTCTTCTCTAAACTGAACAGTCTGTCTTCATAGGAGAGGTGCTCCAGTCCTCTGTTTCTAAATGCATAAACAGAATCCAACATATGGCCCACAGCTCACAGATGTGCACTACCCATCTTAACCCAAAACCAGAAAAAAAAAAAAAAATTTACAGCTACTTAAAGGATACTCATTGAAGTAGAGCTCGAGTTTCAACAAGTTCTCAAAGGCTACTAAATATTTAAGTCAGAAATTTAGTCAAAACCAGAATGACTTTGGCAGTCATTTAGCTCTCTATGTGGCACACTCTGGAAAGATAGGACGTACGTGACCTTCAGCATATTCTGAAGAATTCCTATAGTAAGAACAACAGATACTGCAACGGTGATGGCATTAGAACAGGAAAAAGGCATGCCTGCAGATGAAAAATATAGGGAAAGCTTATTTAGCAGGCTATTAACAGTGGTTATTTGAAAGAGACAAACTCCTTCCTGTTTTGTGTTCTAACTAAACAGTTTTTCAGCTTTTGAAGAAAGGTGCCAGATTATCCCTTAGATAATTATTGCACCAGGAAAAAGAAACCACTAAAAGTGAACTCCTCTGTGTTATTTATACAGGCAAGAAGATAACATACAAAGGCAAATTTAGGAGCTTAAAAATTCAGAGAACTCTGCATGCTTCTTTGCAGTAGACTAGGTAGCATGCTACCAACTTAGTTCCACTACTGATGTAATGATAATATTCTCTTTCTCTCCCATAGACTCAATGCTGCTGCCGCTGCACTGGCTTCAGCACTTCGCCTTCCAGCAACAGAATCACTCATGACACTTGCCGGTAAGTGTTTCTATGCAGCTAACTGCAGTTTAATTAATCGGCCAGGCTGGTGACCATGATGGAGTACAGCTGATGCATTTAGCTTTTACTGATCTTCAAGCTGGCCAGACTCACAGGGCAAAGGTAACTGATAGGGCAGTGCTTTCAGGGTATGTCCAGCAGGATAAGCTTCCTCACCGAGCAGAAACATGGTGGAACTTGGAAACACCCACACAGAGAGAGACCAGTGATTACACCCACTAGAAGACACAGCAATAAGGGACAACTTAGGATTCACTGCACTCCTCTTTTTAGCTCCACCATAACCAAAGCTCTCAGAGTCCTGAAATTTATAGTGCTTCCTATTATTTAAGCAATCTTCAGTTGGTTTAGATGAGATTTAAATGAGGTTTTAGAAGTGTCAGTCTTGCACAGTGTCTGGATTCAGTAGGTAGAAGACAGAGACAAACATGACAGAACCACGTTTTGAAAAGGGTGTCTGACATTTTCTCTCATTATCCCCAGTGAAAAATTAAAATCCAGAGATTTTCTGGTAATGAAGGATACCTGGGCAATATATCCTTTATTTCCCCCCCTCATTCAAACAATGACCAATCAGGCAGACAAAGCAACAGCTTTAACATTCATTACACTTCCTAGATCAGTGCTATCAGGAGCTACCCTTACTGACTTAATGACACGTTCTGCCGACGCATGAATGAAACATCATAAATTAAGATTTTTTTTCTTCTCTGTTACCACTGTTCCTGCACACCCAAAAGGAGAAGCAATTTCAAGTGCATCTCCCACAAAGGACCGGAATTTAGACCACATAAAACAGAACCTCAAATTCCAACCTACTCAATGGCTTTGGCTTACACTGGGGTTGTTTCACTTACTCTTTTAAAGAACATTGAAGTTTTCTCCCCCTTTACCTAGAGAACATTCCGTTCTCTTCCTGCATTTTCCCTAACACCCATTTCTGTCTTTCAAAATACCTATCAGTAGACACAGACTCTTTTCCTTGAGCTGAGCTTAATGTAAATTAAGCTTCAGGTGTACTACAGAGATGACAAACAAACAAACAAACAAAAAAAACCAACAAAAAACAACTGTGGCAGACCACAACAGTATTTCAGCTGCAGGTAAAAAAAACTTTCTGTGCTTCAATTCATGCCACCTTTCAGCATCCTCACTACAGTCCCAGGCACTGGAAATATTCAGGAAAGTTGAGCTTGTGAAGTAATAGATTCACAAGCACAATACATGTTCCACAGTGGTATTTTATCAAGCATTTCATTAAGTCCTCCTTAAACACTTCAAAGTATTCAGAAGTTCAGCAACTAATCTGGGAGGATCAGAGAAAGAAGTGTGAAAATTGAAATTCCTACTGGAAGGAAAAAAGAAGAGAGATCATGACTAACCATGTACTTTATCAGGACACCTGTTCCTTTCAGCTTCATGCACATGCTGCCATCTATAACAGGAGCAAATTACAGCTACCAACCAGTAATGCTATTGTTGCCAGTTGACAAAAGCTGGGGGGGCTTTGTGTGAATTTTCTGTTAAATGAACAGATTATGCTTTTGTTGCTGAGCTGCCAGTCTTTAATCACCACCTCCCCCCCGCCCCCCCCGATATTACTACATCTCAATGGCTGTTACACCTACTTCATTTACTTTCTTTTAGAGCTGATTCAAACTAGAAAGGTGCATCAGAACAAAAAGTTCATGTATTGTCCTACAAAATGAAATGCAAGAGACTGCAAAACCTTTTGCATGTTCACAGGTATCCAGGATCCTTGAAGTTCTCATCTAGATTTAAAAAAAAAAAACAAACAAAAAAACCCAAAAAACAGAAGCAGCAGCTATGCAACACCCTCTCATGAGAGTGTAACTGTCTAAGCTGCACCAGTCTGCATTTCGGGCTGCATCAGGCAGATCTCAGCAAAAACTTACTGCTTAATTAATTAAGGACAAAAGGGATGACCAGTTCTTTAAAAAAAAGAGGGCAAGAGTGGACTTACAGGCTAAAAAATAAACCCGTACCTGCTACATCAAGGAACCAACAGGTCAAGTAAAGCAGATGCTTTGACACAACTGCAGAAAATACAGGGCCGTATGCTGGGTGCAGGGGGAAGAGGGAGAGGTTGTGTGTTTACCCGAGATTTACTCAACGAAATTACTAACAGAATCCTGCACTACTTCTACCAGGATGATTTAAAACTTCAAGAAATGCAATTTTTTTGTGACAATAATCAAAGGCGAGTGAAGAAAAGGACTCTGTGCAACACGCCTTGTATGGGTTACACTTCTGCTTCAGAGGCTGCAGTCCAAACTGACACCATGGATGAAAACAAGGCAAATGTTGCTTGTCAAAATGCTGTTTACCAAGCATCATGGTGCTTAGTAAACAGCATTTTGTCGTCAAGAGGAAGTGGGAGACGGGTGTGGAGGAGCATTTTCCTAAAGGAAATCTCTCAGACATTTTTACCACTTAACAGCAAAGGTTTGTGTGCTTTCAGCAGAAACACAATCAGCTCTCCTCACCTGGCTGAATGCAGAGGGTAATTTGGACTGCCTTTAAAAAGATCGGGTTACAATTATTAACCTTTTAAATTCACAAGCAACAAGGCCTGTAAAATTTGGCCCGGCTCTGAGAAGCTATGCAAGAGATTAGAAAAAAGGGAAATGCAGGCAGATCTAGTAATTCTCATTAATCACAGGAAATTAGCATATCCTGGAAGGAAACAGCCCAACATAAGCAAAAAAACGGAGGAGGAATAGCAAACTTTATTCCTGGGACACTCAGACTGCCTTCTAGAGAAAAGTATTTCCTCAACTTCAAATAACAAAAATGCCAACACTAACTTGTTACTCATCTTTCCCCACTTGTGGAGTATTCAGGGCTACTGAAGCAGAAAAAAAGAGGTTTGTGCAGATGCCGTGGTAATCCCATATTCATTCAGAGAAGCATCTTGATGTTTGACATGGAAGTCAGCTGCTTAATACAACCAGTACATTGCCATTATCATAACGTAGGACCATAAATGAGGTAGCATAAAATATCAATACACACACATACAGAGCATGTTTTTTTGGCTTGGAGTGTATTAGACTCTTGTAGTACAAACAAACACAGTATGCTCCAAATCTTTTTCCTTCCTGGCTTAGTCTTGCAACAGGTTTAATGTTTCTGATCTAATGCAGGGGAATACTTTAGCTTTTCATTTACAGTTTAAGGGTGCGTGTAGCACTTTGGGGATTTAAGCATTGTGCTCCACTAGGTCAGCACGCTCAATAACTAACACAATACAATCCCACTAAGCTGAACACTACATTCCAATAATCACAGCACAGATATTCCACTCATGAGACAATTCAGAGGCTATTAATTTCCTCTACATTTCCTCCACATTGAGCTAGAGCCTCTGGGAAGTCACAAAGCCTCACAACATCTTTCATCCCTCTGCATTAGAAGCCAGGTACACCACATGCATTCAGCATCTGCTGTCATGCAGAACATACCCATCAGATACAGCACACATCTGTCACAAGAGACACCAACTTTCAATGAGGCTAAGAACTCCCAAATTCCAAATTGATGGCATAACACTTGGGTTGTTTCATTGCAGGCATCTCTCCTATATTTGTGTCTAAATTATTTTAGAAAAAAAACCCAAGTGTTTCTAACGATCCATCCTTCAGTTTCTACAGGAAAAGTTGTTATTTATAAAGGACCTTTTATTCCTCACCTTACACACAGACTTTTTGTTCTTCAAAAAAACATGAAGTAACCTGCCACATGCATTTCAGCCTCCTTGACAACCATCTTTTAACAACTTTTCTGTCAGATTCACAAGACAAAACTAGGATTTGTCCATTTTCACTCCAGACCAGAGATACTAGGACTCCTCAGCAAGTATCTTACACCAGTGAGGTCATTTAGACTTGAGGGTATCACTGCCTGAATTTCTGCATTCTATTCAAGTATTAACATGCTAACACACTAATAATGCACTAACATGCTTTGCTCTAGTGAAGCTTATTTTGTTTTGTGCAGTGGCCAAAAGCATCCCTAAAACTGTTCCATGCTCACAAAATCAGATTTCAGTAACTCAACACTACTTATCTTCCTAAACTTTGCTGAAGGATCTTTTTTTTTGAAGAGTTTCATGACATTCTATGGTAAGACATCAAAAAAGCAAAGTTTGGCAATGTACTTGAGAATTGTTCCTGCAGACTATTACCTGGGATAAAAAATGTGATTTACACAAAGTGAACCAAAGGAGTTTTAAAGGCTATGATTATTTTTGCTTGGTATACTTGAACTCTGGATCCTTGTGTAGTACCTCCTTCAAAAAGAAGACACAAGGTGTGCAGAAGTAGGATTAAAATTGTCCAAGCAGAGAGCACTGTAGACCTTTCTCAGTGCAACCCAGAGACACTTCTTTGTATTTGCAGGTTTATTGAATTCAAACGATTTTTTTGTCATTTCAGCTGGCCTAGGTTAGTATCCATATGCAAAGAAGTTTTAGCAATCTAGAGTTGTCAGATGCATCCAGAAAGCAGCCTGAAGAATGAAATTGTTGATCAAAAGGTAGTGGATACACTAAAAAAGGAAAAAAACCAAAACCAACCAACCAACCAGAAACAAATCAAAGCTGCCACCAGCTTTTATCACCCAGTGAGTTGGATTCTTCCAGTTATTCCTCTCCCAACTGTAGGGCCCCGTAGGACCTGTCTCAGCTGGAGGACATGGGAACAAACCAACTCCCTCGCAGCGTCCTTATAGCAATTAACTCACCTGACAATTTATTGCTAAATGCTTGTAAAGAAAGCAAAGGGAACAGAACGTTCAAAGCACGAACCCTGCCAGCCACGACTCTCAATAACGGACAAGCTGTGCCAAGTGCAGGCAGGCAGTGTTTGCTGAGGGCTCTCTCTCATGTTACCCAACTAACTGCATTTAAAGCTCCTCCAAAGTTGTGAGCCTGCCTAAAGGAAATGTGAAAAGTAAACGACAGCCTTAGTTCTACTTGTTCTCTGCACAACTACACCATCAAACCGCAACCGGACTGGTTTCCGTACTGCAGGGCATTTACCGGTGTGCGCATCCCTGTGCAAATGAAGCGCTAACTCCTACAAAGGCCATTACGAGCCATGTCTGCACATCTTTCAGCATCTCTACAGCCTCGGGGAACAGGCTCACACCTGCTGCTCGAATTTTAAGTTATCTGTTGGAAAAGGAACAAGGCTATTTCTCCCGATCCTAAAACACGCTGATTTTTGAGGGTCAATATCAGCACCCCCTCCGCACTTAATACGACGAGACATCAACAGCCTTGCTAAGCTTAAGGCACGGAAAACTAGCAGGCAGGTATCTCTAGGTAGCAGCTCTCACGGGTTCGGGTGTGAACAAGCCTGAATCAAAACGCTGAGTCGAGGGAAGCGCTGTGCAAACCTGTTCCTTCGGGACCTGCCGAAGGCGAATTTGCAGCGCCAGGAATCCTAAGCCGGGCAGCTGAGCAGCCCTTCCCCGGGGGCCGGGCGCTGCCGTAGGGAGAAAAGCGTACAGGGACAGTAAGGAGGAGGAGGGAAAGGAACAAAGTAGGACCCAACCTTCGTCCTCAAGGTCTGATGGATGTCTGCTGCCAGCTCCCCTTTCCACCACTGCTCCTCCATCCTTTTTCTTCCCATCCAGACAAAGGTCTGGAATAGACACGGGGCCGCTCTGCTGGGAGGGAGAACAAACCGGACAAGTCGCCCGAAGCTCGGCGGCTGTTTCCGCTGGCCCTCCCCGCGGCACTGGCGGCCGCCCCGGCCCCCGCACCCCGTTAGTGCCGCCGATAACCGTATCGTATCGACCTATTGACTACCTGCGCCCGGGGCTATGGGCGCTGCCAATGTACCCCCTCGCGGGCCGCCCCCGAGCCGGGAGCAGCGCTCAGCGGGGCTCAGCGGGGCCCTGCAGCCCCCACGGCCACGGCCTGGCCGGGAGCCATCGCCCGGCGCTTTGTGCCGGCGGAAGGGCTGCCGCAGCGCGACAGCCCCGCGGGGCCGCCCCGGCAGAGCCCCGGAGTACGCGGGAAGGGAGGGGAGAGGAGGGGGGAGCTGCTGCCGCTGCCTCTTCCGCTCCCGCTCCGCCGGTGCCGGCCTTGGGTTACTTGACGCTAATGAGCTGCTGCTGTCCCCTCTGGCACCTCCGTGCCCCTCCACTCCATCAGCTGTAGCACCTGTGCACACTCGGCCCCGCGGGGAGGATGGGATGGGATGGGATCGGAGTGGGATGGGAGGCGAGGCGAGGCGAGGGGAACCCCCTCCCAACAACCGCCGAGCAGGGGGGCTTTAGGGCAGGACAGCCCCCGGTGGCTGCTGGCCTGCATCTGCTGCATGTAGTTGTCTTCCTAGATGGACTGGAAAATGTAGTGCAAGCAAAATTGCCAGAGAACATTAAATACAAAGCTTCTCCCAGTAATGAAGACTTTGAATACTCAATAATTACCCCCAATAGTGACAGAAGAGCTTGACTTTCTCTTTGTCTTATGATTCGCAGTATGAGACACTTTTCTTTAGCTTCCAGGAGCCTGTAGATAGAAGTGCTTGCTCATGTCTGCAGGAGCACAGCTCCCTTTTGCGCCACACATCAAAGTTTCTCTCTTACAGTGTCAAGAGGCAACTCTGCCCTGTGCAGACAGGACTTAACAGAGGATTTGCTTCTCCCTGCTCTCTCGTACTTCAGACATAATCCACATTTCATGTCTTTGGGACAGGTCTCACCCTTGTTAGGCAGCAGTGCACAGCACCGGCAATAGCAGGACCCTGATGTGCTGCCACAGTACATGGGGATTTGTGGTTTACCGTCAGAGCTCAGTCTGGTTAAAGCTTCAAGGCTGTGTCTCAGTCACTGCTTTGCCTTGGGAGTCCAAGGTCCTGGTCTTTTCCAAGCTTTATGCACAAAGAGCCCAAGAAACTGAGGCACCAGAGGCCTTTATTCCCAGGCCTCTGAAGACCACGTTTATAGTTCACTGAGCATTTCATCAGACTGAAGTGAAATATTTCAACAAGTCTGTCTCATCACTCCCCTTCAGCAACTCCAGGAGCCCAAAAAATCACCACACAACCTGTTTTCTCCCTGCTGATCCACTAAGGATGAAACATGAGAAAATTTGCCAGGCCTAGCAGCAGCTTTCCTATTTAAAGAACTATATTTCAGAGGTAGCTGTTTTCTTAAAATGAAAAAAAAAATAAAAATTCCAGTTGTTCTGCACTTGAATTTGCAAAAGACCCTCACAAAACATTTGTTCCTCAGTTGGTTTCCTAAAGGAAAGGAACAACAAAAATCTGCTTCAGTCAAAATAAATATGTGTTGACTTTAGTGTTCCTGTGAAAGTATTTTTGTGATCAAAGAAAGTCGTTGACCAAATCTTCTGGGGAAAACATACCCCGGTTGTTTATAGTCTCTGTTTGCTGGCTTGTCCCCTGCTATAAAAGAGAAGCAGTGAAGTTAAGTGGCAACAGCTATTAAACCTGCAGATAAAAGCTGCCACCAAGTGTCCATCAGAAATAATTTCCCCTGTTTTCTTTTAGGTACATCCTGATATCCCTTAAACAAAGAACTTTGGTGTCTTAAATTAAGGCAAAGGGGGAAAAAAACCTGCCTTCAAACGAAGCATGTGCTTAAATGTTTTGTTGAATAACAGCTAGAGCATTTCTTTGCAAGTGGCCTGCCCATGGTTCATACAATAATATGCTGATTTTCTCTGATAGGTTTTATATATAGGTATTAAAAAAAAAAAAAAAAACCAACAAAAACCCAAACCAAAAACTCAGCAACAGGGTAAAACAAGTTAATAATATTAATCAAAAGAAACAGTATCAGTGCTTTGAAATAAAGTTTTAGTAACAGAAACATGGTATGGATTTTCATAAACTCATGTTCAAAGCACTTACCGATTTAAAACTCTTGTATTTTTTAAAACTGCATTTATTATTCTTCTTTTGTTAATCTTGAGATATTATGTGAAATAGGAACTTGTCCCATATAACACTGGTTTTAATTTTGGAGCCAGACCATTTTATTTTTCCCAAATATGGTCTGTGTGTTTCTCTTGTTCCATCTGAAACTAAATTTAGCATGGTGTTTCAGAAGTTTCCTTCAGAACTGCATTGATATTAAAAATGGAAACAAGTAATGAATAAGGTTCCCCTTTCTGTAGCATGGCTGTTAGCAGGACCCAAATAGTCTGCCCTGTTGATTAAAAAAAAAAACAAACCCCAACGAACAGCATCTTTGATATCATAAAATATTCACAGCAACAAAGGGAGCAGTAATTCTGGACTTGATAAGAGCTCAGACACAGCCTTGAACCTTGGAATCACTTCGTTTTGAAGGAGGGAGTGCCAGCAAGGCCGTGTGCATAAACCAGGGAATCCAGTACTGTTCCTCCTGATAGTCAAATGAGTGACACAGAGACATGAGTGTTAACTCATTGATATTGTAAAAGCTGACTGCAGCTGCAGTGTGACTTTCCAACCAAACAGGATCCTGCAAATCCTCATCAGGATCAGGTATAATGGGACATATTGGGTCACGATATAGATTGGGTTAAAATATAAGTTTTAGCTACAACAGAACTGTTGTTTTAATTTTCAAATGCTTAAAAAACCCTGAAACAACATAGACTGAGAGAGAAAAAAAAAAAAAAAACAACTCCTGCAGATTCCCAAAGCAGGTTTGCATAGAGTTTCTGTTAAGTTTCGGAAGTTCTGTGTTACTCATTCATCACCAGTAAGTCTTGCTTGGGTAAAGCACAAGTGCAGGGTCAGTAAAACCTGACTGACACAAGCTGAGTTTGCAAATCAATGAAATTGTTGATGTTGCAGCATTTTCCCCTCAAAACATAATTTAACAAACGACATTAACATCTTTACCAGTAGTGCTACCATTCTGAGTGCTGGGGCAATAAAATTGCTTTTAGGTGACCAATAACTGTGGACATCAACCACAAACAGACGAAGACATGGCTCAGGCAATCAGTATCTTACCTGCCAGCATGAAGGGCAAGCTGCTCAGAGATGTGGGAGCTCTGCACCCTTGCAGATGGCAGATGAGAGTAGGATGAGAACAGGGCGACCCTTTCCATGTGGGTTTCATGGGTTTGGAGAGCTGTAATCTGCTTTCCTCTGCAAGCTATGAACGATTTTATATATTTATATATACATATATATATAATTTTTTTTTAAATTTATTTTTTTTAAGGTGCTATAGGATTTGGATTGTCCTTAGGAACTGTAATTACTAAGCCTGGCTGGTAGGAAGTGCTTTAACCCTAGTGAGCTGCTCTTGGGTATGTATCCATGCCAGGCTAAGCCTATGACAGTGCAAGCAAAGGACAATATTACAGACTGTTTAGAGGAAACACTTCTGCCCTTCTGTGTAGCTCAAAGAGCTAGGTTTATTTAAAGGCTTTCTGCAGATGCTGAGCAGTTTGAGTCAGGATGCTTGCACCTTTGATTGAGACACTGAGAGCCCCCAGGGGAGGTTCATGGGCTCCTTGCTGCCCAACAGCCTGAAATAGCCAAACTTTGTTCTTGATAACTCTCAGCCAGTGGTTTATGTGGACTACGAACATACCCTTCCTTGTAGAGGTCTTTCACTTCTCAACCTGTCTGTCAAGCACCCAGAGGACACAGTCTCTTCAGCACACAGTCACTAGGGAATGACAGAGCTATTGTTGGGGTTATAGCAGTGCTGGGGTGGAGCATGTGAACCTGTAGGTCATGGGCTTGTGCTATCCTGATGTAACTCTGCAGCTTCTGCTGATGGACCTGGCTTGTTTCAGGTGCAGAAGCAGCCCTTATCAGTGCTAAAACATGGTGCAAATGGGCAGCTCTGACACTTGAGGGGAAGGAGAATGCTGCAGCATAACAGCTCTTTTGCCAGGGTGGCAGATGTGGATGGCATCCTGTTCAGCCAGGATATTCCTCCTTCCTGCCTGATGGCATCTGCTCATATGCTCACCCAGCTACCACCATTCTCAGCTCCTCTCCCACCCTGCCAGAGGTGAAGGCAGCTGCCTGGGCTGGGGCAAGCAGCCTGCGTGGGAGTGCTGCTCTCCTGAGAGAGCTTGGCTGTGAAAACCAGAGCTTTACTTGGTAGTTTTCCAGAAACCTTTTGTCTTTGGAACAGGGAGACTTTATGTAAATCTTAGTTTCAGTTTAAAAACAAAGAATTGTTTGTCTGGGGGACAGTGATAGCACAAACCAAAATGCAGCCCAAAGATGCAAAAGCAAGCCAGAATGTTATTTTAAATTCTCTAAAGTCTGAGCCAGTCACTTGGAGTTAGGTGTAGGGGAGGTGGTGGTGGGGGCGGGTGTTCCCCACCTCGTAATATTTCAGTAGTTGACTCTGTAGTGACCCAAGCACACTTGTACCTTGCCAGCTGCCCTTACCACCTCCCTCTCATCCTGGGTGAGGCCGGAAGGGGGAGAGCCCTCAGCTGCTTGACATGGTTTTCCCTGCGGGATTGGGCTGAGTGGAGACATTTTGTTCAACATGCAAGTTGCTCTTAAAGCATCATAAGAAGAAATAAATATTTTCAGAGGAACTTGTGCAAGAGGAACTCACATCTATCACTTCAAACACTCCTGCTTCCTTCACAAAGATGTGATACGTGTTGTCTTTAAATGACTTCACACTGATGAGAGGTTAAACAATCTGGAGAAGCTGTGCCTCTCCCTCTTGCCTGCCGTATTTTGTTAGTTTGGGTTTTCCGTTTCCTGGAGTTGGAGTCTTCGGTGGCAGCAGATGCCTAGGCTGGGGTTTGAGCCGTGCAGGGTAGAGGGCAGCAGGTGACCTGGGCCAGTTCCTCAGGCTGGACAGAGCTAGCCGGGGCCAGAAGTCCTGTGCTGCTCCTGCGGGAAGGACTTTGCAGCTCCTAAATGAAAGCAAGCACTACATACTGAGCACTCGGTGGGGGGCAGTGGTTCTCATTATAATTTGCATTTTGATATTGCAGACTTAAAAGACTCACTTGCAGGTTTTCTTTCTCACTCGAATCAAAAGGATGCTTTGCCAGACAGTTAATAACTTCCCTTGCTTCTCATCGGGGGAAACCAGCTCATGTTCCTCTGAGAGAGATGATACTGGGAGGAAACGCTCCCTGCTGGGGTCTTTTCTGGAGATAACAAGGGAAGACTGCGCTGATCTCATTGCTCACTGCTGCTCGCTCTTCACCCTCCTCAGGCTTTTTCCCTCTGGTGCTCTCCTAGTTCTGGTGCCAAGTGGATTTATCTCATAAAATCATTGGAAAACTGAGTTGACAACAAATAAAGTCCAAACAATAAAAAAAGCCCACTCCCCGAACACCCCCTTTTGGGGATGAGTAAAGCACTAATTCAAGGGGAAAGAACTGAGGAGTGAATAAAGGCTTGTCTCTTGACAGCAGTGGGCTGTGAGCACTACTGGGTTAATTAAAGCTCTGCTATGTCGTTTTCCTGTTGGGTGCAATGCAGCTGAATGGTGTTGTGGAGAGGCAATATCCTTCCGTGTGTCCCATCAGCTCCCTTGAGCTGCTTCTAACATGCAGAGTTGCTGGTGAACCTCTGTTTTGTCAGAGACCTGCACGTAACCTAGCCCAACCAAAAAGGGGTTATTTACTCCTCTGGACTCCTGGGAGTGCAGGCCTGGGCACTGAGGGAGAAATGCAGTGCTTGATCTGCTGCTGCCTGAGGAAGCTGTCTACAAATGCACCCCAGGACACCCTAAATAAGGGAGCTTTGGAAAAAGAAATATATTATCTGAGCAACCATTGCCAGGGACAGGACACCAGCCAGCTGGGTGAGCAGCTTCAGGGGAAAGGATGGATCCTATTCTTCCACATTGCAGTTTCCTTGCACAGGGAGAAGAAAAGCCTGCACATTCCCCAGCTAACTGGGCTGGGAGGTGGGGGCGCAATACTCCTGTTGCACAAAATCCACCAGCTAAACCTGACAGTGGCTGCGGAATCTGTGACACAGTTTTGAAATACCTTCTGGGAATCCACTTTTATAAATATTAAGACTATTCCAGCAAGGCTATTTTGGTTTATAAAATGTATTTGAAAGGATTTTTGTAAGATACAACACAATTACTGTAGATTATTAAAATCATGCTAATATTTTGACTTGTTAAAGTAAGATTGGCAAAAAAAAAAAAGTTTAAAAAAAGTTGACCTTAAGAGATAGCCTTTCAGTGCCTCAGTATGATGATTAGAGTTCATGAGAGTTTTCACCAAGTGATAAAGGAGATGAGAAGTATGACTGGAAAGCCAGATAGCAAGGAAGAGACTCCTTCCATCTGGCTACGGAAACACAGACCTCTTTGTTACATGAGCTTTGGACACCCTGGGGCAAGGCAATCAGACTGAGTGGCTTTATAGCAGGATAGCTCTTTGCTCTGGTAATAGCAAATAATTTTGGAGCATGTCTCTGTATTATCTGCTACAGAAGGGGGAAAAAATTGCTAAGCTCAGTTTAGCAAAAGTCCAGGTTTTTGGACTTTTCTCTCTCTTTTTATCCCCCCATGTGGTTTAGAACCCGAACACTGGTTTGGTTTCTTTTCTTTTTTTTTTTTTTTTTTAACATCTGTAATATTTGGCACACAACATCAAAAAAGCAAAGCAGCAGTAAGATACGGTCTTGAGGAGGATCCCTGCAGCACCACAAGTATCTACCTCCAGCAAAAGCTGTCAGGAATAAAGGAAGGAAGTTATTAATGAACCTGTTCCCATAGTGAAGGTCTTCGACAATTGGGTCTTAATTGTGAAGTTCATCCTCTGCTGTGGCTCAGAGGCCCATTTGTATTTTGCTTGCACAGTCCAGTTTAGGCTCTGGTCACAGCCTATCAATGCTTGTCTGAAAACAGATGCAAGACCCCAGCGCTGGTATACTGAGGCTGCAATCTGAGAAATGCCAGCGGTGCTCAGTGCAACAGCTTGTCTCCTATGAGGAGCCTTATCTTCAGCCTTAAAGATGAGATCTCTCTTTTGTGTCATTTCCCATTTAGACCAGATGCCTTTGCTTACTACTGCTGCTTTGATGAGGCTGAGAGCTGCTCTCACTTTTATAACTCCAGCTGAAAACTTCCTGACTGTTGAGTAGCCAGTGAAGCGCAGCTCTGTATGAACAAGAATTATTGCTGTTGCAGAGTGTAGAGGGAGGAGACATATTGATACATTCTCCAGCATCAGAGGCACTTCTGAGCTCAGCTTTCAGGAAATGGTTATTGGTTTCCATGCTTTATAGTACTCAAGGTATTCTGCACCAGTATTTGAGTTACGTGTCCATGGTGTGTTGGAATCATCATGGAATATGTAACGAATGGCTTTGAGATGTATTGACTCAGGAGGCTGCTTAAGGGTGAGGCCTACTGGTCCTGGCACGGTGTGGACTGGTTGTTGACATCAAGTAAGTATCCAGTACAGGCTGTTAGCCCTCAAAATATGCAACTGTTTGATAGTCTCACACATTTCCATGTACAAGCTATATTTGGCTGGAGTGTGGTCTCACGCATTTCGTTTCTTTCCCTCAGGTTAGTTTCTCATCCTATATTTCATTGAGATAATCTTGATCAGGATATATCAGAAAGCCAGTAAATAAGCTGTCTGTCCAGTAAGGATCATAAAAAAGCCCATTTTGTTCTGAGTAAAAGATCTGCAGCCATACCTCATCATCCTGCTTCAGAGAAAGGATGGTTGATCCAGAGGCAACATCATGGTTCCCTGTGTTGGCATCAAAAGTCTTGATCCGGTACTGCCCATTGTGAACCAAGCCAATAGCCAAATGTTTGTTGGCCAAAGTGATGTCATAAGTGAAGTAGTAAATACCTGGGATGCTGCATACAAATTTCCCACTGGAAGCATTGTAATGTCCTCCCTCATTCATCAAGATCCTGTCAAATTTGATGGGCAGCCTTTCCCTTGGGTAGCTCTTTGAGACTGCCACGGAGAAGGCAGATTTGGCTTTGTTGGCATTACAGGTGCAGGGTCCTGGCATCCCGGTCTCGCCTTTGTTCCCTTTGGGCCCTTTCTTTCCTGGTGCTCCATTTTTTCCAGGATTACCCTTCAAACCCTTAGGCCCTCGTGGGCCAGCTTTGCCAATAGCTCCTGCTTTCCCCTTTGGTCCTGGCTTGCCGGGGTTTCCTGTTCTGCCTTGTGGACCTAGAAGACAAATAACCTTGTAAAATTTTCAGTGAAAGAGATAATATGGCAAGCGGAAAGGGGTTGTATTGTTGCAGCAGTATAATTTCCATTTAAGAGGAAAACCTCGATGGTGAGGTTCCTAGTGAAATACCACCTGGGGCTGGACATCTGTCAGAACTGACTAACCATGTTAGGTAGGTAGTTGGCATGACAACAATGAGACTCAGGAGCAGGACAGTTTGTCCTTTTTAGGAACCAAAAGGCTGGTTCAATTATCTGGCTCACTTGAGAAAAAGGAGTAATTAATTGTAGAGCTAGCCAGGAACAAGATTTAAATTTTGTGGGTTTTTAGGAGTGGGACAGGTTTGTGTAGCTTTTGTAACCTAGCTTTGAGCAGATGGAGTTTGGTGTTTTTTTTGTTTTTGTTTTTTGATTTAAAAAAAATTAATTAAACATGAAACTGTTGCTTGGGGAAAAAAAAGAACCCCAAACCAATTAAAGTGTGAAAAAGCTGAGCCTCAGTCATGAACCAGAAAACACCTGGTGCAGGGATGTTCATGAGGTGGGAAGCAAGTTGGGCTGTCACATTGATGCTGAAACTTCTGATTAGTGCTGATTGTGGTAGTGTCCAACATATACAGATTCATGGGGATTCGTGCCTTGTCTCTTGACCTGTTCTAGCAAGACTTCATTTAAATGCAGCTGTGGGTGGAAACCTGTTCTCTGAATGCCCTGGTTTATGGATGGGAGAAGCCGCAGCTTTGGCACACTGGTGGTGTGCTGGGTCAGGAGTGCACTCTAGTGTGGCAACTGGAAATCACCACTTCCTCTCCATCACTGGTCATGGTGCTTGGTGTAAGGCTGGAGCTAAAGGAGAGCCCCAGCTCAGGATTAAAGAAGGGTTGTTGTTTGCTTTGGTTTGGACTGAAGATATCCTGTCACCCAATTAGAGAGCTCTGATGAGCACCTGACTGCTTCCCTTGAGAGCAGGAGTCAAAGACCATCACTTTGTGTGGTCTGGAGAGAGAATATGGGAACCACACTTGGCAACAAAATGAAGCCAATAAGAATTGCAAACAGCATTAAGGTGCTGTCAGCAAATAAAGTGAGTCTGAACCCCTTTGGCAGAGGCTGACAAATGTGAGACTTTGGGGGGGGGGGAGGGGAAGTGGAAAGTTCTAGAAAGCCTATGAGATTTTGTCTGTCCCCAGGCTTAGATTTGAGGTGGCAGGTTGATGTTAATTGTTCTGTTGCATTATTGCTTTTACATTTTGCCCCTGTTGTGCCAAGAACAGTTTTCACTTACCTTCATCTCCGTGCTCGCCTTTATCCCCATCCTTGCCATCCTTGCCATCTTTTCCTGGAAAGCCCATCCTGCCGACTGTCCCTGGAGTCCCAGGTGCACCAGGGGGTCCAGGTGGCCCAGGGGGTCCTGGCAGGCTGCATGCCAGCTGGGGACCTTCCTGTAGCTCTCCCTTGGCAAAGCCTCCCAGGATGTGGTTTGCCACACAGGGCACAGTCCAGAGGAGGAGGACAGCAGAGATCATGGCACAACCTGTGAAAATGAGATGGAACGTGGCTGTTGTGTGTGGAAGCCAGTGTGAGTGAGTACAGCAGTGTCCCCTCCACTGGAATTGTGGTGGTGTAGAGACTTGCAAGGAAATGGAAACTAATTGGGCAGGGTTTTTGACAGGATGTGGGACGTGTTTGTTTTGGTGTGACATGAATTCAATTATTTGGCTCATGGAGTTTTTTTGCTCTGATCATCTGGTCTAACCTTTCTAGGTGACAGTGTAGTTGAAATGAGATGGCCCAGCATCAGTCTTAAAACTGGCCAGTGTAGGGGAATTCACTGCTTCCCTTGGGAGATAATTCCAATGTCTAACTGTTCTCATGGGAAAATTTTTCTTCCGGATTCCATTTGTAATCTCCCTTGGAGTAAGTTGTACTCACTGCGCCTTTACTTTTCCTGTGACTCCTTGTAAAAAAAGGAGTTTCCATTGTCCCAGTAGCCACCCTTTAAGTACTGCTATGTGGTAATAAGGCCTCCTCTAAGCTTTGTCTTCTAAAGGCTGAACAAACCCAGTTCTCTCATTCTTTCTGATAGGGCAGGTCTTCCAGTCCTCTGATCACCTGTAGTTAAACAGAGATGCACTAGAAGATGAGGTAGGATAACCCAGACCTTTCAGTGTGTCAGTGGCCTTTTGGTCAGGAGCGGTCTTGCTTGGCTTTAGAGTCTCCCCAGTAGAGTTATGTTTAACTCCTGCACTGGAAATAAGATGCTTAAAGTATTGTATAGACTTCTTGTTGGCCTTAGCACTCTCATCCTGGTATTGGCTCCTGAAGGGGTGGAAATGCATATTACATGCTCCAAATCCAGCCTGCAATACATTACATATTAATGCTGAGTGGGAGCCCCCCAGTTCTGTGATACGTATAATTAAGAACATGCAGAGGAGTGGGAAATGCAAAACAGATCCCCGGGCTGGATTTGGCTGCTGAGATATTTTGTTCCTCTGCTGTCTTTTGCTTTTCTTATAGCTAAGAATACTTGCTGGTGAAAGGCATAGTTTAGTGGCTTTGCGAGATGGAAGTCACCAACCACTATTAATGTGGACTGCTGAATAAAGGCTTTTTAGTTCATGGAAAGGGAAACAGAATGCTAAAATGCCTGTGTAGTGGGAAGATCCCAAGGAAAACTACATCCCTGCTTTGCAGTAGCCACCTCAAATGGGGCAGAAAAGAAGCAAGAAATGTCTGGATTGGATGATGCTAATAAGATGTGGCAGAGGAAAATGTCATTGCAGAGCATAACCTAGAAGAAAGCTGAGACTGCTTGGTGTAGAGAAGAAAGTGGTGAGAAGGAGCGCAGGGCAGGAGGGAAGCACTCTCTTTTAGAGATTCTTACTGTACTGTGTTCAACTCTGAGGTCCTCAGCATAAAAAAGACATGGACTTGTTGGAGAGGGTCCAGAGGAGGCAAGGGAAATGATCAAGGGGCTACAGTACCTCCCCTGTGAGGACAGGCTAAGAGAGTTGGGAGTGTTCAGCGTGGAGAAGAGAAGGGTCCAGGGAGACCTGTCAACACTTAAAGGAGGCCTACAGGAAAGATGGAGAGGGACATGTTGTCAGTGTGGTGGCAGGATGAGAGGTGATAGTTTTAAACTGAAAGAGGGTAGGTTGAGATTGATGATAAGGAAGAAATTCTTTATTATGAAGTTGGTGAGGCATAGGAATAGGTTGCACAGAGAAGCTGTGGATATCCTCTCCCTGCAAGTGTTCAAGGCCAGGTTGGATGGGGCTTTGAGCAACCTCTTCTAGTGGAAAGGGTCTCTGCTCATGGCAGGGGAATGGAACAGAATATTCCTTAAGGTACCTTCCAATGCAAACCAATCTGTGATTCTGTTCTATGGTAACAACTTCTATTACCTTTAGACAACCCATGTAGTTGACTTGATGGGTTAAAAAGCAGCAAACGCAAAATAGTCCGAGGCTAGGAGGTTAGCAGAAGTGGTACTTGGATAGACTGAGAATATTTGACTGCCTGTGGTCTGGTGCAGCTCCTGAGTTGGTGTTAATTAATGGCTCCACAAGAACGTTTCATCCCACATCACAGCAGCACGTGTGGGATGCAGAGCACAGTCACATTCACAAGAGGATCTATAAATAACCTCTTAAAGAAACCTCTTTGAAAGAAAATAAACCTCACACTGTTCCACCTTAAAAGAAAAATTGCTCCTCGGTGTAGAGCCTATGATGAGCTCCAAAAAGCAAATTGGAAACAGATCAGCATCTTTCCTCTCCACAGTGCTAGTGGCAGGCCTGGCACTGGAGGCCATGCAACATTGTTTCAGCTGAGGTCTTACTTTTCTAATGACATTTTAATTAATGTCTTTGTTAATAGGGTTTTGGAGGCTTTTGTGCTGTTATCAATGCCTGTTGTGTGAGAGGGTGCAATGTGACCACAGGGTTACTGATTACTGGAGTACTGCTCAGGGAGGAGAGCAGACCCTGTGTAACCTGACTGAGCATGGGGGTCAGGTGATGGCTGTAGTGTGTGGCTGCCACTGAAGTGCAAATGTCCAGATCCTTAGCACCCAGGGAGGGCACCGGAGTAGCAGGCACTGATTTCAGCATGGGAAAATAAAGCTAGCTCAGATGGCTGCAGCATAAGCAAGGCATTAAGGCTGCTATGCTCCAGCTTCTGCCCAGCAGAGCCTAGGGCAGCACCAGAACTTGTTTGAGGTTATTGAGCACATTGGTGCTGAGTTTGGGCCAGAGGAGAGGTATTCTGGCCCTTCAGTGGAGTGCTGTCTACTCCACTCTATTCTGGCTGTGGGGTGCTTGTCTTTCTGACAGCATGTTGGTGATGGGCAAGATCTCATGCACACAGAAACACCTTTCTTCATGATACTTTAAAATAGCCTATTCATCTACTGAGTCACTCTGAAATATTGAGCAGCAACAGTGCTTTCTAGGCTGTTCAATCAAAAAAGAGCAGGCCTTTGAGCTCAGGAGATGGTGCAGCTCACAGTGGTCAACAAGGGCAATGCTGAGCTGCTCTGAGGGAGAGCATCTTGGAGGAAAGACTCTTTGAGCTTCCAGTTACTAAGTAGGCTCTGTCTGAGATATCATGTTCTGATGATGGCTGGCTCAAACCTCCACTCAGAGAGGCTCCAAAATGTGCTGCAAATGACTGTGTCCTGAGAAGAATGAGGCAGGCAAATGGAGTCAGAGGTGTCGATCAGCTGAGTTTGTGATGTGATGATTCCCTGTGCCCTTCAGCTGAGTCAATGGCTGCTGGTGGCAGCCCCTGGAATCAATGTAGTTTGTAAAACTGAGCTCTGGATCCCCAGTGGGTGACTTCGGGGAATACTTGTCAGGAAGAAAACTAGGAAGGGGATAATTTTGGAAAACGTTCACTCCTGAATCTTAGAGCCAAAACGCAGCTTTCTAGAAAATACCTCAGGACAAAGAAAGCCACAGAGTATCTCTGATTTGCCAGCTTGGTACATGGAGAGCTGAACAGTTACTGCCCTCTTCCTAATGAGAAATATGTTTTGGGGCCTTTGCTATCTTTGCACTTGATTGTGCAATTAATTACTCAAATCAAGTGTGTATCTGAAATGGGATATTCTGACCCAGCCCCATGGCCTTTGTGAAACCTCCTTTTCTGTTTTAGGACATTTTGTTATCATTGCTTGTTGCTTTGTGAGTCTTTCTCTTCCTGCTGGAGCTTGGCCCTTGGCAGAGGCTGCCCCATGCCCTGGCTGTCCTTGGAGAGGGGAGACTGGGGCATAACTTTCCTCAGGGCTGAGAAACACCAGGAGCAGGTGGGCTGCCTGACTCACCAGCTGCCCAGACCAGCCTGTTTGAAACAGACACTTGTACACTCAGCAGGGTTTGAACCTGACCCCTCCATACTGAAATGTGAGCATCCCAAGAGCTTCTGTAGCATGTGGAACATATGTGAAGGGGGACTGCAAACCCATGCTCCCTAATAGCTTTTTCTGTGCACAATCCCTGTTGCTGGAGCAACACTCTGCTGGTGCATCACTCTACTACCATCCCTAGGAGCTGTGTCACTTAGGACATGTGTCCCTACAGGGCTCCTAGCAGCCTCCAGCTCTGACCTGGAGCTCCTGCTTTTGCTGGCTGCTGCAGCATGGGATGGGTTTGTTGCTGCTGGAGGGACCTCACAGGCAGGAGTTTCAGGGGGCACATCTCTTGCTGTGTCTCCCTCATAGCTTTGGCTGCCACAACATCACTGTTTCATGTGCTTCCTGCAAGCCCCTGTGTGACCACCCTCATTCCAGCTCTGCTACAGGTGATCTTCCTGATCTGTTTCACAGTAAAGAAGTCAGACCAGTTCTATAGATCTAAATGCATAAAAAAAGGTGTTTCTGTAAGAAAGAATTTTGCCTGTAAGAGTGAGCCCAAGGAGAGAAGGCTCAGTTGTACTTTCTGGTGCTTACAGGGCAGCTGGGCTGAAACCCTGTTGGACAAAAAAAATCTCTGAGGGTTTGCCAGATGTGGTTTGGTGGCACCTGGTGGCTGGACAGTGATTTTTGGCCAGAGAAGCCACCCTGTGCTGTGCTGTGGTTGTGCTGTGGTGGTCCCTGCCTGCCTATTGCAAGAAAAGCAAAGAAGAGCAGAGAAGAAGAGACAGTCTGGGGGGGGAATTACTGCTTGGAGAGAGGAGCAGGATGCTTGTAACACCCAAGAGGAGACCCAGGAGTTAACAAAAAATGGAGACTTTCTATTCTCTGTCCTTTCCATGATTGAGGCTTTCTTAAGTAAAACAACCATCGTCCTGCTTCACAATTTCTCAGCATAGCTCAAGGTGTCTTAATTAGCCTTCCAAATAATCATTATCCTTGGAGCCCAATTTTCAGCTCTGGTGGTGGTGTCCCTGGGGTGGAAGCACAAGGCTGATTTAGATAAAATCAGGTGTTCCACCAGTGACAGCAGATGAAATGGACATATTTAATTTCTGAGATAAGCCAGTGAAGGAGTTATACTGGATCTGAGGTTGGTCTGTTAACTGCTGTTGCACAATGCCGTGTTGAAGGAGATAGAGAGTGATTCTGTGCCTGAGCCTGCATCACCATCTCACCTTTAGGCAACCACGGATGCCTGTGGCAAACCTAGCCCTGAGCTGAAGCCCTGTTAGAGAAGCTCTTGGTCTCCAGACTGAAGGAAGAGGCTGCAGTTTTGGCCACACAAGGTGAGTGCTCCCACTAAAGCCTAAGGAATGTTTCCTTCCTGGAGTATTTCTTTTAACTGGTGACTGTTGCCTTTATGGATTCCTGTGAGGGTGTTGGAATTCCAAGTGCTCAGTGATTTAGATCTTATTTAGTAAGTTTTCAGAGTTAAAGTTAAGAGGAGGGAGGGGAAAAAAAAAAAAAAAGTTAATCTACTCACCAGGACTAATCTCTTCAGTGAGGTCTTGACAGGCTCTGGAAAGCTACAGGATTTTAAGCAGATGTTTTGCTGCCGATCGCGGCCACGCTCAGAGCCAGGCACCGTCCTGCCACAGCAGCGTCCCTCTAAGGGTTGTGCAGTGTTGACTTCAGTCCTTTCTATTAAAGTTTTACTCCTTTTTTGCATGGATTGCTGGCTTCCTGCAGCAGCTCGAGGTTTTGGCTCAACGTTGCCAAAGGCATATTTTTATTATTGTGTAATGGGTCTGTGCCTCAGTCACGTGGCATGGGAAGAAATTTTTACGCACATATGGCTGGAAAGCTTCTTGATGCTTGGGGAGCTTTTCTTTTTCTCCCTCTCTCTTGCAGTCTTGTATGAAAGGCTCAAGAGCCGTCTGGATCATATCTGAGCAGTTCTGTACCTCTCTGCTCTAGTTGCTGTGTAAGAGGATGGGTAACACATTTGGAACTAGGGAACAACTTTGACACTTGATCCTGTAGCATTAGCAAAAGAAGCAAATATTGTCCTAAGGATGGAAATTTGCTTCTAAACTATTTTAGACAAGCAGGTAAAGACAGATTGCTCCAGACTCGAATTAAGGGACAGTAGCATCTTCGTAAATTTTGAGAAGACACTGCCTGTACCCTAGCACTTCTTCAGGTGGATGCACAAGAGAAAACACAGGGATGCCAAGGCAGGAACGTTTCTGCCTTTGGAAAGGGTTGGGATTTTGTTTTGAGCTTGCAAAGTAATTGCAAACCCCCAAGCACTTGCTTAAGGTAAGGCAGTGACACCAGAAGCAGTGGCTGAAGCAGTTCAGCTTTAGCTCTGCCAGCATGGAAGTGTTGAGTTGCAGTAAATCCCTGTCCCTTCTTTCTCTGCTGCTGCAAGTCAGCTTGTTGATAGCCCAGAATCTGCAAACACCTTACAACTGCCTCCCTCTCAGTCCCTGGGGAAGTGCAGAGAGAGACAAGGGTTGAAAAGTTTTCTCACTTTGCTCTGTTCCTGCGCAGCCCTTCCCTCTGTCCTTGCTTTGCAGGATACTCTGTGATGTTGCTGGAGCTGGTATGGACCAGACTAATTTTTTTAAGGAAGCGATGAAGAGAGTGTAAACCTGAGCTGTGAGACAAACCAGATGCAAAGCCTGGCTCCAGAGGTGCCTAGGCTGGCAGTGTGAGAAGTTGTGAGAGCCTCTTGAGAAGGCAGTGATGGCTCTGGGGCCATGGTCATGCACACAGACTGTGTCACTTGTACTCCTGGCTGCAGCCTGTGGGCTCCCGTTGTGGGAATGCAGTTCCTGCTCTGCCTTGGCCAGGATCCTGTGTGGGGCTTGGGGCAGGCATGTGCATTGTGGCAGAGCTCCAGATACTGACCAGCTGCTCTCCAGCCAGTAAATATTTTCAGCACTGTCCAGGCTATCTGCTGGTGGGGAGTACTTGGGAAGCATCATTCCTTACTCAGCCAGAACCCATCTTTAGCAGAGCTGTTGTGGTTTTCTTGTTAAGCTCTTCTCTGCACATGTTCTTGGAACATGGTGGGAGTGGATGTAACATAGCAAGGAAGTGTGTATACAGTTTGCTTTGTGAACTGGAATCAGTTCAGCTGCTTCTGGGAGGGGTTGGCTGAGGAGCTTCCATCCTGTGCTGATGGACCCAGATTGCTCCTTCAGAGCCTGCACCCAGGTCCCCAGCTCCCTGATGGTTCACATATGTTCCCTGCCACTGAATAGCCTCCAGGAGAACAACCTTCCTCCTGCACTCATGCAATCATCACCTTAAATTTCACTGGGATGAGGCCTGCCTTAGAGAAGAGAAGGCTGAGAGGGGACCTTATTGCCCCCTGCCTTAGAGAAGAGGAGGCTGAGAGGGGACCTTATTGCCCTCTACAACTACCTAAAAGGAGGTTGTAGTGAGGCTGGTGCTGGTCTCTTCTCCCAGGTTACTAATGATAGGTCTCAAGTTGCATCAGGGAAGGTTTAAATTGGATGTTCAGAGGAAGTTCTTTACTGAGCAGGTGGTCAGGCACTGGAATGGGCTGCCCAGGGAGGTGGTGGAGTCACCATCCCTGGAGGTGTTTAAAAAAAGAGTGGTGCTTGAGGCTATGGTCTAGTGATTAAGGATGCTGGGATGAAGGGTGGACTGGATGATCCTGGTGGTCCTTTCCAACCATAGTGATTCATAGTGATTAGATGTTGTGCTGAGGGATTTGGTTTAGTCAAGGACTTGTCAATGTGAAACTAATGATTGCACTCAATGATCTTGAAGGTCTTTTCCAATCTAAGAAATTCTGTGATTCTGTGAAGCTGCCACATGGCTGCAGAGCTCTGGCATGCCTGTAGGGAGCTGCCCCTAGCCCCACTGCCTTCTTGGCACTAGGGTGAGCAGAGGTAAGGACACCTCCAAAACAGGCTCCAAGCTGAATCTGAATTCTCACTTTGGGCCTTTTTGGAAAAAGTTTGCAGGAGCCCAGTTCTGTTGGAGAGCCTTTCCCACCCGGGTATGGTGTTGGAGTCAGCCAAAAGGCTCAAGGAATTGCCTGAGTGCAAGTCCTGCCTTGTGTTTCTTACAAAACCAGATGAAAATTTCCCACAGGCTTTGCCAGAGAGCCAGATTAGCCTGGGAAGCCACAGTGGTTTCTCAGGCACTAACAGTGCTAGGAAGAAAAAGCCCTTATGCTTATCCCAAACCTGCCCCATGGCAGCTGTGCTCAGGCACTGGAGCTTTGGGGTGGGTGCAAAATGTGCTAGGGATGAAACAATGCTTGAAGATAGAGCAGTCCTGCTGGGCAATTCAAGGCCTGACTGAGGAACTTGTGTTACTGGTGGGTTTGTGCTCAGATCACTGACGTGTTGAAGGCAGCAAGAGCCTGACCTAGTTCA
Organism: Psilopogon haemacephalus; assembly: GCA_013396835.1. Taxonomy (NCBI): domain Eukaryota; kingdom Metazoa; phylum Chordata; class Aves; order Piciformes; family Megalaimidae; genus Psilopogon; species Psilopogon haemacephalus. The sequence continues at coordinate 2,264,768 of VWZI01002219.1, forward strand.
GCAGTGTGGGGAGAGGCAGTGCTGGGAAGCTCCTGCCAGGCAGATGGAAAACGTGTCTGTGCTGCAACACAGAACTGAGCTCACTTGAGGTCCCAGACAGCTCTGCTGGAGAACATGCTTGGCAGCACACTTCCTTAAATAAATAAACTGCCCCTCCGCAGTGAAGTGGAGCGGCCCTGGGACTCAGTTCTCAGTTCATTTTGTTTCAGCCAGACATTGCAGGGAAGTGTTAGAGGAGATGATGTCCCTTCTCTGCTGCTCTTTAGCAAAACCCTCCCTGCTGTGACCAGCATGAGCTCTACCATCAATCATGCGGAGGGAAGCTCCTTGCTGCAGCACAGGGAGCTGGCTGGGGCTGATATCTGCCCTGGCAGACCCCCACAGGACACATGTGAGCCTGGTGGGGAGTGTCCCCATCACAGATGGGCTCTTGTGGTGCTATCTCATGGGCACCAAAGCCATGCTCCCTGTGCCACCCTCATAGCCCCTGCACCATCCTGGGAGGTGCTGTCTCATCAGGGCTGGGTGGTGCTCCTGGCTGGCATGGTGCTGTCCACTTGCCCCCAGCACAAGGTGCTGTGGCTTTACATCCTTTAGATAAGCTTGCTGGAGGTGGGGGGAAGTATGGCTCCTGTGGCAAAGGAAAGGTGCATGATCCAGCACCTACAGAGAAAAATGTCTCATTTTAGCTCTGCTGTCACCTGGCAATGCACTTGGGCTGAGAAGCCTAGAGGTGAGCTGTAGCTGGCTCCTTGCTCCAGCACAGCAAGACAGGACCATGTCCCAGAGAGAAAGCATTTTCCCTTGTTTGGTATCAGAGTGCCAATGTATTTCACCCTCACAGACACTGACCTTGAAGCAGGAACTCCTAACCAAAGAAAATGACTCAGCAAATACCAAAATAGCTGCAGTTCACCCAGAGGCTGGAGGAAGCCTGAAACAAGCCTTCCCTTTGCACTGGGCAATGGCAATGAAAATGTACCTTTCTCCAAAGATGAGTGTGGGTGCTTTGGGTTATTTTTTTGGGAGATATTAATGGAACGGAAAAACCTTTCTTCTACCTACCAGGCATCCTGGCTTAGTGTGGAATGGTGATTTGAGTAATTTTTATTGCTTTGTCTAAAACGAGTTTGGAAGTCTGTGAGCAGTCTGCAGAGAGTGATTGTCCCTCTCCAAAAGCCCCCATAAAAATGAGTGAAATCTCTGTTTAAACTTAAAGCATGCCCTTGAGACCATTAGCTCTGCTTAAGAACTGCAGTCCTAACCCATTAAGATAAAAATAAATAGAGCTTATTTTAGGAAGAAGGAAGTGGCAACCAACCCAAGCACCAGTGAGCCACTGCAAGCACAGTGCAGATGTGTTAAGATTGGGGTTTTAAATTTTCTCTCATGTACCTTCAAATTCAAAGTGAAATTCAGTGATCCTGCCACAGCTGGCTTTCTGCCTGGGTGTCTAATAACATAGTTAGACAAGAAAGGAATCTTCTGAAAATGCCTTCTGTTTCCCAAAATAAAAATCTGTAGCAGCAGTGGCAGCAACAGCAGTCCCAGTACCAGATGACACAGGCAGCACTTGCCCAGGCCAGGAAAGCCAGCGACAAACGTCACTTAGGCATGTCACGGTACAGTGCCTCTGTCCTTCAGGGCAAAGCAGCATCCCACAGAGCCAAGGGAAAAACTGCTCAGCTTGCGTGTGAGCAGCGACAGCCTGTGCAGGCAGTACTAGCTGCAAAAAAAATCCCTCTCCTGATGCCGCTTTCCGAGCAGAGAATTTTGCATTCTAGCAGGCCTTTCTGTTCTCAGAGAATTGACAGTTTGTTGAAAATGCTCTTTCAGCAATTCCTGGAAAACTGAGGACATGTCGGTCTATCAGCAGAACACACTGTGGGGCTGTGCTGCCTCTCGGGCGTTAAAGCCTGTGGCCAGCACTCTTGCTTCTGCACATGCCTGGCATGAGACTTGCTAAAGCAAGAAGGGACAGCTGAGCAAACCCAGAAGCCAGCTAAGGCACCATTTTCCTCCCTAAGCTTGGCTCTCCCCCAGCCCAGAGGCTGGTGGAATAACCCCATTCCAGCTAGGATTTGCAGAACACGTAGCAAGGCTATAGTGAAGAAACTTCTCTTTCACCTGTGCTGCTGTGACAGGCACCCTGCCAACAGGGCACCATGGCAGCAGACTTCAGCCTTAGGCCCTGAACTCTGGCATCCACTTCCCTGATGCACTGCTGGCAGAAGCTGTACCAGCTTATGAGAAAAAAAATAGCAATGGGTTAAAGCTCCACTGTGAGGTGGTGCTGGAGCACAGTGGTCTCCTTCTCTGGAGACCTTCAAAACTCTCCTGTGTGACCTGCCCTAGGTGGTCCTGCTTTGGCAGGGGGATTGGATTCAATGATCTCTAGAGGCCCTTTCCAACCTCTAACATTCCATGATGGGTGTGCAAATGTGCTAAGGCCATAAATGTATCTGAAAAAAAAAACCCAACCCACTCATAGGAGACAGAGTGGAAGATTACAGAGCAACGGGCCAGGGACTGTGCTTGCATCCAAGTGCTAAAATGTGTCCAAATTACTGAAATTACTTTGGAGGTTGGAAATTCTGGGTTTGCTAATCTGTCCACTGAGCAAGCTTTTCTGTTTCCCTATTCCACTGAGGTCTGCAATGTCTTGATATTTTGCAGAAGCAAAAATCATTGCTATCCACTACCTTGTTGGGTTCTGGCTGGGAAATCTAAACAATGAGAACAAATTTGTTTCATGTGAAGTAACTGAAGTCAGAATGTTCTATTTATTTGTTGCACCTGGCAAAATAAAAGCAAACAGGAGTGCCATGGGGGCTTACCCCTGTGTGTAGTTCAGGTCACAGTGTTTGGGCCCAAAATAAGTAATAAAAACATACCCAAAAGCAGTGTGGAAAACTGCAATTATAGAGCTGCGCTAGGCACTAGTGGGTGCAGAAAATCCTGTCTCTCCTTTTTTCCTTTTTCCTAGAAGTTGAACTCCATTTTGTCCTTAACTCATTGCTATCACTCCTAGTTTTTTCTGATCCTTCAACAGCCTACAACAATTACGCTCCCCTGGAACAGTGCAGCTCTTTCATTAACTCACTCAGGTTAAGCCATAAAGATCCAATCACAAAGAAATGTGATGACGGTAAAAGAACTACCTTCTGGCATGCCTTGAAAGATAAGACAGAATGCTAATCTTTTGAACAAAAAATGAAGAAGAACGTTTTAATCTGTGTTTCAAAAATGCAAATGTCTTCACATCAGTTGGCTGGTTCAGTTTGCAGACTGAGTATGCCTCAGACAGCCAGAACTCAACGGGATGAAAAATAAGGCAATCAAAGCAGTTGTTGAAGAGGGAGTTGAGAAAGCCATTTTGGAGTTTTGCTAAGGGCAGAATTCAGAGAAAGCTACCCTGGGCTGTGCTGGGAGTCTGTCTTGTGTTTGGCTAGTCTGTGTTACTAGGCTAAGGAATTTCCCCTTACCTCGCTTCTGCCTCTGTGCACGTGACAACAAGGAGTTCCCACTGTCATCTGCCTTGCTTTGTTATGTTATTTTTTGTCCAAGCTATCCTAGAAACTTGTTTCAAACTCATTCTCTTCGTGCAATAGGAATCAGTCTTTAGCCGTGCACAGCCATATTATATGCCTAATCCAAAGAGAAGCAGATGGAGGAACATTAATCTTCAGGATCAGATCCACAATGTTCCATAACATTTAACCTTTCCGATATAAATAGGACAATGTATTTCAAGCATTATTTGTCCTTTAAACATTGAGACTGATCCAGACAAGATCTACTTTGCTTCATTCACAAGCTCAATGAACTGTTTTTTTGACTAAGATGCTATTAATTGCTTTTTCCCCTGGAGCTGCCTGTCTGCTTCAGAGAGGAAAATGGTTCATTTTCCCCATGTTCCCTCAGCAGAGCAAGACAGACCATGCTAGAAAGTAAGTTACAGTCATGGCTTCAGGTATTGAAAAGCAAATCCACCGGAGTATGCTTAAGGTGAAGTTCAATGTTTGTTACAGATGTCCCTACACTGATCATCTTCTACTGGCTTCCAGATTACATGCACCTTTAACTCTCTCCCGTGCTCTTAGGTTCTTCTCAGTGTATGAAAAGTACTCCCTGAGCAAGGGTTTAAATCTGAGCTTCACAGGCTCCATTCTAACTTGCTCTTTCCACTGGTATTTCTAAACTGCCTCCTTCACTCTGGCTACTTCTAGAAAAGTATCCAAACAGCTCAAGGAGTTGGTAACATGGACCCTTCTAACTTCTCAGATTCCCTGAAATTGAACTTGGCCCTGCTCAAGACAACAGCAGCCAGAGGCAACCTAGCCAGGACTGCAGATGTTATAGCCCTCAGAAGAGTAACAGTTTACAGCTACCATTGGCTAACCCACAGAAAGTCATCCAAGGTCATTTTGCATTGGGGTCACACCAGGGGAAGCTCTAGAACAGAGTACGTACTCAACCCAAAGATCTGATCATCAGTAAGAATATCACAGATAGTTTTAATACAGAACTGCAGCACAGCCTAAAGCAAATTTTCCATTATTAGCTAGATATGCTAATTAAAATCCACAGCCTTTGATGTGGCTGTGAAATCACACACCACACTAAAACGTATGTTTATTGTATTCACTTTTCTTGTGGAAAAGTCATTTTCACTTGAAGTTATCCATAACCTAGAGCTCAGGACAGGAGCTGATGTGGAAATCAGAATGTGAGCCACTAGTACAGCAGAAGGAAAAATACATCCCTAATATTTTCCCTGCTTCTGACTGCTTTCTGCTCTTCAAAGTTTTGCCTTCTTGGTACTTGTTTATATTAAAAACTCCACCCTCAGATCTTAAATCTCCAAAGTTGGTTTTATTGTTTTTGCAAGAGCTAGGAGGATTTTAAAATAGAAGCCTGCAGTCAGATTTACACATCTTATGAAGTCTGCATTGAGAACTTGTTTCTGAACAAAAATAAAGGGAAATCAGACATAGAGAAAACTTAATTAAAAAAAGGAAGTCAGCTTTACAGGTGGAAATTACAGGTACATGTTACAGATATAACATACTCTTCAATTCTCTTTAACTTCCTGCATTGTTTACAAAGTAGAAGTTGTAACCAGGTTTGTAAGAAAAGCCAGGAGTTGGAGTCTGCTTTGTCCCACTATTAATAAAACTACATTAAATGTGGATAGAAGAGCCATGTCGAGTAAGACAATTTAAGCTTTCCAATTCTAAAGGCATGCTGGAAAGTTTTTCACCTATTTCTTTAACTTTAACCGTTAAAGGGAAACACTCCCAGTTTAAGGGCTGATACTGCCAACAGAAAGCAGATGCTGCTTCCCATTATCACAAGGTATTGGAGCTTGACACTTGGTGTAACACCATGTAACAGGATTCTGGGCATTGGAAAGGCAAGATAAATGCTGTTATCAAAGAGCAAACCAAAGAATTCAAATCTATACAACTGAAATTTGCAAAAACAGACCTGGAATTTAAAAGCTCTACAGTCAGCTTCTAATTAAAAACAGCTGGACAATATTTAAGACCTTTCTATTAATTTAATCAAAACTGTACAAAGCAATCAATTTGTACACTTCCAAAATATGTACTACTAATCAATCAAGAAAGAAACTACTTTTATTGCCATGTGACAGGCAACTCCCTTTACAAATAAGGTACTTCAGTACTTATAAACACTATTTTCAACAATTTTTGCTCTGTATTATCCCACCTGCTTTCTTTCGAGTCAGCTTTATCATGACTTCATGCTTCTGTTAGCTGGCAAATGAACCCAGAATTCCAGCCAGCACCAGAGTTTTTTTATCTTCCAACAAAGAATTTACAGAGGAGATCTAAGTATTTTTTATATACATATCTGTGTATATGTATTTGTGACTATCTGTATGCACACAAACATGTAAAACTGCTGTAAGTACAGGACTGCTTGAATCTGTTGAAAAAAAGTTTTTACTGACTTCTCTGGCACAAATCAAAGGTCTCTGCGATTTCTGACGCTTTACTATTAAACACAAGAGGTAAACAAGTGTTTACAACTCTGTAAACAAGTATGACAAAGTCTTGCATATTGGAATGCTTTTCACCAGCACTACTGTCCAAGAAAAGAGGCCATGGGATCGTCAGGTCTCTGACGTTTCATTCTGTAGGCTTCCATTTCCTCTTCTGTTGGTTCCCTGGTTTCATACTGGCTGTTGTATGGTCTCTTCCTCTCATCTAACTGCATGATCTCTTTCACATGGAGCAGACGAGCCTCTTCTGCATTTAGTGCCTGAAATGAAAGAAAAAAAAAAAATGCCCACAGTCAAAGTTAAGCAAAAAAAAACCAAATCCAGTCAAAGTTTGTATTACATTCTATTACTATGATCAAGCAGCAGGCAGAATGGTGGCACAGGCCATACATCTGTCTGGTCCATTTCATTTAATGCTTACTTTTTAGTGTTTACCAGAAAACAAAGGTAAAATGGTATTTAGCAAACAAAATACTTTATTGCTTTCAACTGCCAAAACCAAGCAGAAACAACTTGGCTTTACCTGTAATCTAACCATGGTCCAGCAAGTTCAAAACCAGGTATGTGATCCATCCTGAGGGTTTGGCTTTGTTCCTGACATCTCAGTTCTGGTTCTGTAATTTTTCTGAGATTGTCTTGGACCCACCCTCCCCTCCAGTCAGAAAATGTATTTTATTTAAATGTTTTTTGAAATACACATTATCCCATGCCTCAAACTCCTACTGCTGCTCCTTTTTGCCCCTGAAAAGAAGCTGCATTTGCACAATGCTTTGGTTAGTCAGAGTTTAACATTAGTTTCACACTCTGAATGTCCCGAGGCAGGCTGTCAGTAGACAGCTTGGTAGATGGATTTATTGCATCCACTGTGAGACTAGGCCCAAGCTGGGGCTACAAAGTGCCAAGTGAAGCTCTGACAGTGCCTTTGATCTCTCCATCTTTATCCAGGACACAAATCCTGGTGTTCTGCAATGTTTTTTATAGATTTACAGCTGTAAAAAGTGCCTAGACAGGCAATGTCTTAAATCATCTAAACTAAATCTTCCAAAGCTAAATATATATTGTATGGTTGCCTGAAAAACAGGGAATGTACTTTAGAACATCTAAGAGCATTTTAAATTTGTTTTAGCTCAAAATTAGCATCAAAGAACATCCCACAGAATACCACAAGAACTGCACTACAGGCATTTTTTTGCAGCAAAACCACTGAAGAATATAATGCACCTTTTTAAGTTTTTCTTGCTTCTTTTTCTCTTCACCCTCGCTATCTGAATTTGAGCTCTTCTTGTGCTTCTTCTTTTTCTTCTCTTTCTGTTTCTCTTGGTGGATCTATAAGGTGGAAAACCGGTTAAGATTCAACTTGCACACATTAAAAATGTTAATGCCATTAAATCCCAAGCATCTACTAATGTTATTTATTTGAAAGCTTAGTCTTCAGTAGAGATGTCAATGACCTAATAATGCAGCCTGATGATTTTCAGACTCACTCTGACCTACACAATTTCAAAGTTGCAAATATCTTTGTCCCTTAAAATGCTGAAAAAAATACATCTGCCTTCCTGAAAAAGGAAATAGCCTACCTCCATCAGTGTTTTGGGTTTTGTCATGTGCTCTTCCTCCCTGGGTTGCTCTTCCAGCAAGCTTGCTTCAGTATTCTACAGAACAGACACAAGAAAGAACATTCATTTTCTTAACATATTTGAAAAGAAAAATTATCCCCCCCCCAAAAAATAAAAAACAACCCCCTAAAAAAAAAGTAAAACAGTCTAAAACTTGAGTAGGCTTTTTAAAGACTAAATATGACAATACTTACTGCAATTTCTTTCCCAGCTTCTCCTGTACAGTAAGAGTACTTGACAAATGAGTGGCAGCATTTGTAGCCCCACTTGCCTTCTTTCCAGTACGAACCCCAAATGCACTGTAAGAGAGGACACCACAGGAGTCATTTCCATAATGACATTCCCAGAAGAGGCTGGCTACAATTTATTCCTAAGGTTATATCTGGGTTAAGTAAATTACTCAAATTTAGAATTTAGAAGGGAAAATTATGAGAAATATTTTTGCAATTTTATGTTATCCTTACAAGTACAGTTTCACAAAAAAGAAAAGCAACAGGATTCAACTTGCACTTAAAATTGAAGGGAAGTAGTAGTAATTTCTCCTTTAGTTTGGGGTCACCATTCCAACTCCCCAAATTCACATTGCAAACATGACAATTTCAAATTCCTCCTTGGCAGAAAAGGCAGATTGTCATATCTGAGACAGGAAAGATCTGCTGCATTAATTATACTTTACTGTATCCTACCATACCTCATTCCCTTCCAATGGGAAGGAATCTGATTTTGGTATAATTTTAACTTAAGCTAAGGCTCACCGTATGGTTGTTGATCTTTACATCCTCTTCGTATTTAGAGCAAGCAACAGCTTTTTCTTGCCCTTTGATGACTGTTCCGTGCCTAGAGTATTCAACGTAATCTTCTGTTTGAGCTAACAGTAGTTCTGCTGGTGGGGCATCTAGATGTTCTTGTCCTCCATACTAAAATGCAAATAGAAATAACCCTTTCTGTAGTTAAGCATACATTTAAAAAAATGTCACTTTCAGTACCTCCTGAAGGTGACAAAAAAGAAGTGGATGGAGACAGCTTAATCTTTAAAACAATGAATCTCCTATAGTCAGTGTGGTGGTTTGACTTTTTGTTTGTTTTATATCTGGAGGATTACAACAGTGATATTCCTCACTCAAAGATGAGACTTTTCAGACCAAATCACTGGCTCTGGTATAACCAGAGCCATACTTCCTGCCCCTCTCCAAATCTGAGCATTGAAAAAATTATAATCTCAGTTAAGTATCTGAATTTGTCAGTGGCAAAATATAAATCTATAAAAAATATAAATCTATAAATTTATAAAATATAAAATATTCTTTTATCTGTAAGACTGGACCAAAAGTAGAGTCTGAAAATTCTGCTTTTCACATGAATAGAAAAGTTAGAAAATAATTTTAGAAGACAATTACTTGAGTGCTCTACAAACAATTTCACTTCTAAACAGTGAAGAATCTTTTCAACCACTTGAATTATTTTGAAAAACCCAAACATTAAATTCTCACTCCTCCTACATATTGCAGACAGACTTTTCAGTGGAGAAATTCTGACAGCTAAGTGAAAAGCTCCCAATAATTCAAAGAAATACCAGGAAATCTTCAAAGGCACCTATATTAAATAATATAATGAATCCAAACTGGTAAGAGTTATCAAAATCTTTTATATCTATACAGCATGGCTTAAGATGCTAACAACAGCCAGTACATTTTCACATAGCATTAATAAACTTACTTGTTCCCCAAGACCCTAAATAATTCTTACTAAATAAAACCAAATGTCTATTACCTTCTCTAGGATGCTTTCCTTCTGCTGTGCCTTAAAATCTTCTTTTTTCACTTTGAAAGATTTATAAAGTAGCTCTAATTTTGTAGGGTCTGCTTGAAGATGAACTTCAGAGCCTTTGTCATAAGCCTCCCAAGCAAACACTGTGTACACAAGAGGTTTCACTCATTATTTATTCCACAACTGACACAGGCATTCAAATTACCATCTTTTATTCTGTAGTAATATGAAAGAATGCTTCAATCTAAAAAGACTTATTTTATCTTTTGCAAGAAAGCAGCATTGCTCTTAGAAGTCTTAAGTTCATTTTCTTTAAAGGAGAAACAAAACAAACCCAAACTCCACTTACACTGAGTCTGTGCCATTGAGATGGTATCTCCAGTGTAGCGAACAAAATTGTCACCTGCATAACCAACTCTGCAGAACAGAAAAATAAAGTTCTTAGCATTCAAATAATGTGATTTTCTTTTAAATACAAAAACAGAGCACTAACAGGAAAGTCTAAGTTCTCTTTTGTGCTTGAGAGTTAAGAACAGAGAAAAAGAGCATTCAACTCAATATAAAAAACCTGAAGCTTAGGGTCCTCACAGAGTCATGCAACTGACAACACCTGACATCTATGCATACATGCAAACACCCTCTGTCTGGGGTATCAAGCACCATAAGTGCTTACGTGGATCTAAGTTCAAAATAAATATACGTAAATGGTAAATGATGTTCTAGCACAGAGATTCTCAGCTTTTGGATTTCTGAATCTCTCCTCCTGCCTGTACTCAGAGTAGTTTACTGAGTTAAAGCCTTGTAGTAGCTTCATTGTTCTCACTTGCCTTTTGAACACTCCTTGAAGAGATTCCCACTAAGTGTGCAAAATGCAGGTTGAAAATAATCAAATAATATCAACAATCAAATTTCCCACTCTTATCATCTCTCCAAAGGCACTCTGAAAAATCTTATTGTCTGCAAAGCTGTGGCAGAAACACAGATTCAGCAAAGGCCAAATCATAATTTTGGAGAGAAGTGAAAGCATCTGCATCTAAAAGAACTGACGTTACACCAGCCAGGGGCAAGGAGAGGTGGACAAAACATGATTTGCTAGTATTTAGACTCTGCCATTCCATTTCAGGCAGCAAGCTAATATAATTACTGTACACTGAATAAACATTTCAACTCACAGCCTCTCCACTCTTAAGTCTACAGCACTACAGAGGCCAAGGTCGGGTCACAGCTCAAGTGTTTGACTCAAGTTTTACATGAGACTGCCATAGTCTGGCTTTTGGTTGCGCATAAGGCTTTCTTTGATTAATTTGTCTAGCTAGATGATACTAAAGTTTTCAGACCTATTCTATGTAGACACCATTAATATATGAGGAGCTCTTCCTCTTAATTCAAGTGTTTAGTTAGGTACCGCACATATTCCAATATTTGCACAAAGACTGCACAAAATGCACAAACACTGCTAAACAACACTCTAGGAAGAAACCTTGTTAAGTGTCTTTAGAGATAGAAACAGAGTGAAAAGGTTTCTTAACGGAATTTTCCAAGGCTTTGCAAGTTCAGCAAATTCTAGAACTGTCACCATTATTTAGAGCTTGCTATGCCTTTGAACACTAATGGTTTAGACTACAGTATTTCATACCAGGCTACCCCCAAGCATTGAGAGCCTCCCAACAAACAAGGGATGAAGTGCAAGATTTGGTTAGAAATACTTCACAAACATCATTACTGTTTGCAAGTATCACCTCTAAATACAGCAGCGTGTTCTAAGCCTTGTACAGACCATACACTACATAGTACTCCACATGTCCCTGAAGATTAAGACACTCTTACTAAAATACCAGTTCTATACACTAGAGCAAAAAAAAGTGCTGCTAAATAAAATTACCATTTTTACGGGTACTGCAGTTCATAACAGATTTATTTGTAAAAGGACACACAGACAGAAGAAAATGTGAAAACAGCTTTATCTTTTAACAAGAGTTCTACTGGACACACAAGCATAACCCTGTGTTTTACTTACTCATCTGGATTCTTGCCTGTATTGGCATAGGGGTTCTCTCTCATTGCTCTTGTTTTGGGATCATAATAAGCAGAGTTTGGATCTAGATTCCTCAAGTACTAGGGAAAGAAAACAATATAGAAAATAGTCAATATTCATGGTTTTAAAAGAACTGAAGTTACTCTTCTATCCCCTAGCTTAGGCATAGAACAGTTGTACATAAGTAAAAAGATGACCTTGACCAAGTCATAACATGAACAGAATGAACTTAAGAGTTTAACCTCCTAACGCTGTACCCCATATGCAAACTCATTAATAACTGAACATGCAAATGTTTGAAACAAACTCTCAGGAATATAAAAGAACATCTGTGAAGAATTCTTTACTCACCTTTGCAATATCTTCCCGAATACGTAAATTTCGAACTGTGATACGTCTTTTAGAGTCAAAGTTCTGTCCAGGCATGTCAATGTCATCTGCATATTTATCTTCATCCTCATCTTCACTGTTATGATCTCTTTCCTGAGGAGAGATGGGAGACTTCCAAGTAAAAAAGGACATTCACTCTAGAGTAAGTAGAAGAATCTCGTTCTAATGGTTTTCTTAAGAATTCTACAACTCCTGTTGTTAAAAGCTAGCATCATTTACCTGGTCTTAAGTGTGCTGTAATGCTAATCTAACATTCAGCAGTTTCCAGAAACACTCCTGTTAAAAGATTTCTACTTCCTCATGTGGGAACAGTTACTAAAACATAACTGTGATGACATTAAGGAAACAATTATCTTGGGAAAAATATACCACATATTAAAAACTAGTTATTTGTTTGCATCTCTTGAGGTTTGACAACGCACAAGAATTAAAACAAAACAACCTCTGTCAAATCCAGCAACTTCTGCCCAAAAGAACAGGCAGACAGTGGCGCAAACCCGACGTTCAAACCCATACGCCTCCCTTCGAGCACAGTTCCACTAACTACAGGTCTTTTTTTCTGCCCATGGTGTGATACAGTGGGGTAAATATCTTACTGTCTGTGAATTTGGTTCCTCTTCTCCCCACTGGTGTCTTGGGGAGTTCTGCAGCAAACAAAGAGCACATCAGCAGGGAAGACAAGATAGTGGAGCGAGGAATGACAGCAGGGATATAAAGAACACTCAAAGCAGTTTGAAGCTGGCTGCAAAATACAATTTTTACCTGTGGCACAAAGACTGCTAGATAACATTCCAGGAAAGAGCTTGCAAGTGTCTCTATTACAGACAAGAGACCTTTTTGCTGTATTCCAAAGCCTTTGCAAGAACAGCAAATTCTAGAACTGTCACCATTATTTAAAGCTTTCTATGCCTTTGAACACTAATGGTTTTGATTACAGTATTTCATACTATGCGAACATAACAAAGACTCAACTCTGAGAACTTAAAAAGGTAATTGGGATGATATGTATGCAAAGATCGACAGGAATAGTAAGCATGAATCACAGGCCATAATTTAATCTGGAGAAACATAGCCTGAATTTTTTTTTCTTTTTTTTTAACCTCCTTTGCCTCTACCTTGCAGCAGTAAAGATGGAAACAACTGCAAGTCCTGGAAAAATGACATGCAAATTGGCCACGACTGACTATGCAAATCAGTCTTGGTCCTTTCCATCAGAGACAGATCTTATGTTTCTACCATACTTTTCTTCTTACAGCTCTCTTTCATGAGAAGTAAGTATATGGAAGCCAGCATTTGCCTTCTGGTGAAAAGGGGCATCAAAAACGAAGGTTAGCACATTGCGGTTTGTGCAGGGCTGGAGATTAAGTTCACTCTGCCATCTAGTGGCAAAATGCTAAGCGACAACCTCTGGAAAATGGAGGCCCACATGTATGCAATCATTCACCTGGGGTTTTCTTTCTTATAGCATCAACTTACAAAACTATTTCTGACCTGTAGCAGTCTCTAGACATTCGTCATTTTATAAACTTAGAATACCATCAGAAACGCCGTTTAAAATGGGAATTTTATATCGAAGACTGTCAACAACATTGTGAATAATGTAAAAGAAGCTTGTATAAGTTACTGGAAAAGGGAAATTACATATATTCAGCCTTCAAGTAACCAGTGATGATGCAAACGATCATAGTAACAACTGAAGGAGGAATGAGTTCGGTTTAGAATATGAACAAAATTACTACATGGAAACCCAAGTCTTTCTGACCCAAAATTCCATGTATTAACTTCAGTAATAATAATCACACAGAATTTAAGCCCCTAAGGGAAAAACAAAACACCTCTGATTTGAAATGTGACATAAAGGTTGACACAGGCCATAAAAAACAATGGCAGACCCTGTATAGAGAGTAAGACCACCACAAAGTAGAAGCAACCTGGTTTTTTTTTACTCAGCCTAAACAAAAGTAAATTAGGGTTTAGCTTACTTACCACTTGCTCGAGTTTTCCTGATGCTAGCTCTTCCTGAAGCTTCTGGGCTTTCAGTGTACGTTTGGCCTGTGCATCATGAAAACACATTTGTTTTACTAGTTCTTCTTAATAGCAAATGTGTAGTAATACTTATCATAAGCATCTCTTGTGACTCCTGACAGCTACAATTTATTTGACATAAGAAAAACCCATATTTTTTTGTAAACTCAGAGTGTTTGCAAAAAAATCAGCAGCCTAGAGCTTGTCTCCTCTACTTCTACACTTGAGGAAAGAAATTCTGTACACTAACCATTTTACTATTTTATATTATACCGTTGAAGAGTTCACTAGAATTTATGCATCCATACCATCACTACATTACCCAGTTCTGATCTGAATTTTCAATTTAAGTGAAGTCTGCTATAACACAAAAAAACGTTGCTTTTTTACTATGAGCACAGTACAAGGTTTAGTATCAACAGTGCACATAAACAATGTTTTTTTCTCTCAGCCAAGGTAAGCACCAAACCTTTCCTCATTAAATATAGCACCTACGTACCAAGTCAACCTTGGAATATTCCTCTACAATCTTCATGTGCTCTTCTGGGTTGTAACCATTCCAACGATCTCGCTTTCCATCATAATCAAACATCAATTGAGGCTGAACATGCTCATCTGGTGCAATATTCATGCCTGTGTATTTCGCTCCAACTTTTCTGGGTCTCTGAAAGAAAAAAATAAATGGCTGATCAGCACATTAGACTAAAAATTGTTAGTTGCTCAAATATTCCAGTTAAATTCATCCCTATAAGCCTGTCACTTGTAATTAAATGCAAACAGTTCACCTCTGGATTTTAAAGCAGCGCAACTGACTCTAAACCATCTCAACTTCTAATTCCACTTCCCACAACTAAAAAAGAGTTTCTGGAGATAGCTTCTAGCTGACACGAACAGAAAGACAGGCATAGCAGCACTTGAGTTAAAGCAAAGTGAAATGAAGAGCTACACATTTTTACCTATTACTGCAGTGCTTGTCACAAACTGATGACTCCCACTTTCAATAGTATCATATTTTCCCCTTTGTTTTTCCTACGTAAGTTTCTCAAGAAAATTTCAAGCCACCTTTCAATACTTGCAACCTTTTTTCAAAACAGCTTTTTTTTGAAAACCAGGAATTTTCATTTTACCGATCGCTATTTTTCACCAAGATTATAATTTACAGTTTTCAAAACCATTAAAACATCAGCAAAAGTCAAGTTTACCTCCATGCAGTCTTTTTTTTTGTGGGTCAACGCGCCACAGTTCTCGCAAGCTCCTTTACGGTATCTTGTTGCTATTGAATTCTAAACAACAGAAGGCAGCGTTGAACAAAGCTGTGGCAAGATTCACATACATGTTTCTCAATAAGCAATTCAGTTTTTCAACACAACTAAATTATGCATGGTCTACCCAAAGCCAGAACACGGTTTAATTATGTCTAAACACTCCACTTCCTTGCTAAAGAAGAACTCCCAGCTCCTGTCTCACTCAAGAGCACGTAACCAGATTTTTTTTCCCTCATGGAATGAAACTAAATCTTTATCTTACGATGAAAACTTTTTGCATACCTCTTGAACTCCTCGTTTGTACCATTCTCCAGAAGTGCTATACTGTTTCTGTTTCTCTGGCTGAGGTCTCTGATGCTTTAGTGTAGGTCTTTTAGAAGGATCTATATACCACGGTACTGAGGATATGTACTGAGGAATATGAGGATTGATATCCCTGTAAAATATCTTGTGTAAATATGTGGCAGATGGAAAAAAAAACACAACAACTTAGCCTAACAAATAACTCTCACGTGATAGTTCAGTTCTTAGGAGAGAACAATACAAAACAAAATGAACTCTAATACAACTAGATAAAACCAGATTTTTATTGAGATTTTGTTGCTAATTGACCTAAACTCCTGACTCTAAATCAAGTACTTTATCTACTGTTACTGAGTACAGAAGTAATAACCTTTCTCTTCTCAGAAGCAACAAGCTTTGTAAAAGCAAGAGAGAGGGAACAAATAGGGTACACAATAAAGTTCCCCTGTACTAGGTTTTGATCACTTTCAAAATACTATTTGTAACTAGCTACAGAGACAGGTGGGACATTTTAGCAACACTGTCAATAGACCACAGTAGATAAACACTGAACCTATGTTACTCATGCAAACATCTGTCTTCTGAGGATGACTGGAATGCTAAAGGCACATTCACAAGTTCAACTATTTAGTTCTACAATGACTCATACAGGAATCATATGTCACAGGCATGATTATTCTGTTATTACAAAAGAAAAAAAAAAGGAACTTCTAACCAATAGGTTTAGAATAACTACATCTTTAATAAAGCTTACTTTCCTTCTTCATCCACCTCAGCAGGTGCATTTCCTAGCTTTCTCTGTTCTTCTAATTCCTTCTTTTTCCTCCAGTCTTCCCTTGTCATCTTCTTCGGTTCCTCCAGGCTCACATCATTTGATCCTCCTGCAGGAGGAGCATTTGCTATCGTCGCTGATGCCATTTTTGTTTGTCTACAACAGAAAAAAAAAATCTTACAGATCAATGCCCTCTTACAGTACAGTTTTTCATCGTGGTTTTGCACCATTCAGTACAACAACTCTCTATTATCCATTCCTGATGTGAGCCTTTCCACGCAAATAAGCAACCCGCGCTGAGGATAAAAAAAAAAAAAAAAAAGAAGAGTCCCTC